>JAUTDX010002851.1:0-38473 GCA_030844895.1 Ambrosia x helenae | reverse complement strand
GTAATATATCAACTTTGAATATTTGTGTGCATTGAGTAATGTGATTTATTTCTCAAAAAATATATTAAACGCGCCATAGAAGGAGATGTGGGGGTATTCAAAAGATTTCATGATTGCATATTTTATTGCAATGATCTCTATATATTTAATGAGTTCATATGGACAATCACATCCTAAGAATCAATAACCATATTATTTAATATCCATTATTTCTCGAAAAAACTCTTTAATATATGGTGGAAAAAGAGCATAAATCTACCTAAATATGTAAAGAAATCATGATGGGATACTATTTTATAATATTATCTTAATGCAATCTGATATCCAGCGATGCTGTGATTACTAATGTTTAGGGACAGCTTTAAAAGGGAACCATATGTGTGATTTTGTAGGAAGAAATATTTAGAAAGATCATATAGATACATCTTGAAGATATGAGTTATTTTGGTGAGGCTTCAGGAAATGGAGAGACCTTCAAGAGCATCATCAGGTTCAAGAAAAGGTTTAAAAAGAGTAATTCAGACAACAGCGCAAAACAGCCTCAAAGAGGCCTTGGTGTTGCTCAATTTGGAGAAGATTAGGCTGCATAGCCAATTAGGGTTTTATCCAAGTAATTTATCCAAAGGTATACACTGTTCTCACTCTACCTCCAAATCTAATTGTTTTTATGTTTTTTAGTTTTGATGTTATCGGTGCATTAGTGCTGCTGAAAATAAAAACTGTGCTTTGTGTTCTAGTTAACTGACTAGATCACATCATATGGTTCTAATGTTTCTAATTTCTTGATGTGTGTTAAATGAATGTAATTTGTGTGTGCACACTTATACCGTAGACGAATATCATGATTTGGATAACCCTATTCATCATCATTTCTTTCTCATAGACTTTATCTTTATTGAACGGACACAACTATATATAAATATAGAGCCAGCAAGAGGCTCGAATTTTTCCAAACAAGGGTTTTAAAATTACCTATATTCTCAAGCCAAATAAAAGAGTTTTCTTGAATGATCTCCACCATCTTCGCGCATGAAATTGACTTCTTGTTGAACTCCTTATCGTTCCTAGCAATCCGAATACTATATATAGTGCCGCAGGTACCTTTTTTACTATTTTCTTCCAAGCCTTTGATCGCGTCTGATCATCGAAACACTTGAGAATCTCTCCCACCGAGCCAACGTTAGGCGGCATAGCAACCTTAATTCAAGCAAAGCCTTTCATGATCTTAGTAATTTTTGATATTCCCCAAACAACTCATATGATGAACACATTTTGATAATACTAACCCTAGGGATTTCTCTCCCTAATTTAGGTCTTCGGTTAAACTTTGTAATCTATGATTATTCAGAATGAATCAGTTTTTACATCTTCTATCTCGTTCGATTTTATGTTTGTTTGTCTCTACCATTCCTATCATGAATTGAGGAACACTATTTTTGCATAAACTGTTAAAAAAATATTTAACTTAATTATTCTCAAAGTTCCATAAGTTTACTATTTTTTTGCAGATGGGTATGGGCGAACTAGAAAGATCAAACATGGCATATATTCAGCCACAGCCTAGCAGTGACCCAAGGTATACGTCTTTCCATTATTTATTACCAACTTGATAATTATTTTACCCTCTTGTCCAGAAAAAATCTTCATTTTTTGTTTGGATCAACATATATTTTTAACTTGCCCTACATGTTGTTCCATAATTTTTACAAATTATTAAGAGATATAAAATTTTAAATCCAATAATAATCCACAACTTGGTGTTGTATACTTGTATATGTTTATAGTTTATCAACTCCAAGTTACTTCCACTAAATAGTTTATACTTTGCTCCATCTATTATGTCTTCTTGATTTCTAGTCACTCAAAATCAAATACAAAGATTTTTACTAGTACCAACAGTGAATTATATTTTTATGTACTGAATTTTCTAATAAATCTTCATATTGTAATCAGAATGGAATGCAAGCAATGCCATATATGAGACAGAAAATTATGCAAAGCCAGGGATAACTGCTCACCTCTTCCAAGTAAATGTTGAGGTACGTGGACATATGCATAACCAATGAATGTTTTGTTTACACTAGCAGAAGAGACCATAGGAGCAACGCCTCAAAAAATTTAATGCCCAAAGCGGATAACAAATATGGGCCCTTCTCATAATAAAAAATTGTTTTAGATCGTATAATTCATATAATATCCTTGTGTATGCTAATTATAGCCAAAATCATCTACATGTAATATATTCATTTTTAGAATTTAGGGCCTAAAGCTATTGCTTTATTTCACTCTCCCTTGAGCTGCCCCTGCCCTGGTCCTGGACATAGTAACTGGAATTCATCACTTTTTTTCAGGGCCGGCTCAACGGTATTAGGGGCCTAAAGCGAAATAAAAATCTGAGGCCTCTATTTATTAAAAAAAAATTGGATTTGTGCTTCCTAGGATTCGAACCCCAAACAAACCCTTGAAAGGAAACCAACTTTACCACCCGACTACAAACAAATTATTGTTTTTGTTGATGCAACTAAATATTATATACATATATCTGCTTCTTTTTTTTTAAATTGGGCCCTAAAAATTTGGGGCCCAAAGCCCTAGCTTGTTTTCACTTACCCTTGGGCCGGCCCTGGTTTTTTTTTAATTTAAGGTTTTAAAAATATATGAGTTGTATCCTTGGTTTTATGGATAAATAAGATTTGGTTCGGGCAATGTTTGTATCTGCTATATGCTTAACAATATAATGATGAAATACATTATCAAAATCTAGTGTTGTGCAACACTGACAGTTTTTTGTTTCTTTGTGATGCTGACATTATGTAAAGGATTCAATGAGAATGAAGAATTGGAATGATTCTATGGGATCAAGCAGTCACAATACTGATTCAAATGGCAGTCAAGAATTGGATTTAGAGCTAAGACTTTCGCTTTAATTATAGTGTCAATTCACTTTGGTCCGGACATGTAACGAATGTTGACTCATATGCACAAAAGAAAACCAAATGCCTTGGAAATCCAGATCATGTATGGATGCATGTAATCAAGTCATTCATCTGATATTGTGTCATTTTGTGTTAATCAGATTTTTTTATGGTAATTAAACTCACTCAAGTTAGTCATAGTCCGGTTGGGATTTTAATCCATGACTTGAAGTGTACGCGTTAATGAGAGAGGTACGTGTACATGCATAGCCAATAAATGCTTTATTTGCGCTAACGGAAGATTGGATTTCATCCCTAGCGGTATCAATGAGTGTACTAAATTCGTTCACTATCAAATTATTGAGGGTTCCACTCTCATAGTGAACAAAGAACAATGTTGTAGATTATTAAGAGAGTTTATTTTAAATGGGAGTTAGCCATTAAAAAAAATTAGAGCTACCTTTGATAAGGAAATTTAGTTGATGTCACTTTTTTTCTGGAACAATATATTTTACTTTAGATTAGATTGATATTAGTATATTTTATTTGCGAAGTAAACTGCATTCAATGCTAAAGTCAATAATACTCATTATATTTATAGCTATATAAGTTGGACTAAATAAATATGATTCTTCAAAAATTAGTATTATCTGAACATGACATATAAATCCATTTTTTATCTTTCACGTGATTCATGAGTAATTTAACTTTATTAAAGGGAGACAAAGGAAACATTATATTATAATACTGATATAATTCAAGATACGTGGTGCTTTGTGGGAATAATGCTTTCTTAAGACATTATCTTTTCTTAAAGAATTGGTAATCCAAGATGAGAGACATACTTCCAAGTTCCAACATCAAGTTTAGTTTGAAACATGGTAAGCCCATGCAGATCAAATGTTTCACACGAGAAATGTGTTTGTATTTGGAAATTATTTAAAACATGGTAACTCCTTTTGTTTATTTTTTCAGAACGGCCAATTTCTATAATCCTATCATCCATCATCTGCAATGGCGAAGGATATTGGTGACCATGGGTCTCTCCCCCCTTTCCCCCTTTTTCGGCTCAGTGGTAGAAGTTTGCGATTTTTTATAAGTAATTTTTATATGAGTTGAGTCCGACCCCTACTGATAGAAAAAAAAATTGGGTCTTGTGATTTTCGGACCCACCAATATTTTTTTTCAAGTTCCGCCATCGTCTGTGAGACTTTAAAGAATTTGTTTTTACAATCACTACTAGAAATCGATATACTCCACTAAATAAGATCAATGCATTTGTCGCGAACATACCTGTCACACCCCGCCAAGGCGAAACACGAGGATGTGATTCGAAAGGTTTTCAAGTACAAGATTTAAATTAAATAGATACCATCGAAAGATAAACGGTGTCATAAATTATTAAAAATAACACAACATTGTTTGGAAATGAAACATTGTCTGAAATTTCATAACTCAAATACCAAGATAGCGCATGACTGACATGACCAAACCAACGATGGTACCACTGAGTGTAAGCTCAAACCCAACTCTCAAGTCTTTACCCTACATGATTGATTACCTAAAAAAACATGCAAAAGATTTGTCAACATAATGTCGGTGAGTTCACAGGTTTTAATGTACTATGTAAAGTGCTCGTGAAATTCGTGTATGACCAATCATAGGCTAGCTAAGTGAATGATTACTGTGTAAACCATGAGTCCCAAAAACAAACCTCGTGACTGTTGTGCCTCGTACATTGCACAGTAAAGACAACGTATGTATAGCAGAATACTAACACTCTTTTGTATGTAACCGGTTAGAGCGACCAACCAAAAGTGGGGGTGTCAACCCAATAGATCTATTAAAGTGTTCCATGGCTACTTATAGCTAGTGGTTACAGTGTAATGTATGTAAAAAGACTGTTGAGATCTCATGAACCGAATGTCTCATGTTCCACATGGTAGTCATGATAAAATAGCACACCAAAATGAAATGTACTAAAATGTAGCATGTTTATCCCCCAAAATGGAATATGTAAACGGGCCGTGAAACTCACCTGGTGACTGGATGTGGGGTCTGGTAAAGCAGAAAAGTGGAATAGCTACTATCCCGACGAATGATGCCCTATGATTATCAAGGACATAGTAAGTGGTACGATCTTGTCGTTTGTTATACAAGTTGTTCACCCGACTTGTGGACCCTTGAGTCAGTTATATGTGGGTCATATTTTCGTGCACTTGGTTACATGGTTTATGTTAACTTTGTAAAATGTACGGTTACGTGAACCTCGGGCGTTTCATTGTAAAAAGTATCTATTGTTAATAAGATGGTCCCCACATGTCATCATGGGTATAGAATATTCCCAAATCTTAACATGCGTGGTCGTTTTATGGAACAATATATATCTTAACACATGTTTATACTTTATAATGTTTAAAAGATAGTATTAACACATGTTAAAGCCGTACTAACATATGTTTTTTCATTGAATCCAAAACTTTACCTTGATGTGATGTGTTAAATTCCCCATTTTAGATGACTAGTTCGGTTTCCACCTATTCGAATATGGTTCCAAATGTGTTTACGAGTATGAGGAGGTTCAACATCATTAAAGTTCGTGTGTATGTGGATTCCAAAGTGAGTTATGTTAATGTAGATACGATCATGTTTAAGTTTCTAAAGTCAATCCCTTGACAAAATATTAGGGTTGTATGTTTTTATAAAACCTTAGACATGAGTGTGTGTGTGTGTGTCCTCTATGTCGATTTGTGTCACATGTGTGTGTGCATATATGTATGTTTGTAATTTGGAAAACCAACATGTTTTAGATCAAAAACATCCATGATTATGGTGTTATGTGATAATAGTCGATTTAGATGCATTTGTGACAAAGGTTTATGGGTCGGGTGTACTAGTGATAATCGGCCCAGTCAAGTTTGGTAAGGAAACGAGGTGATAGTAAGATAACATACCACCGAGTGTATTGATCCGAACAAGCTAGGAACTCGATCGCCTTTGTTCTTCTTAGCACAATGTTGCTTGTTGTTCTCGCCTTGGGTGTGGGAAAAGAGGTGCTCGATGGTTCACCTTGGGCTTCGACCGATTGGTTTAGAAATGAGGGCAATGGAGGTTGTTTGCAAGTGAAGTGTATGTGATAGTGTGTGTTAGATGCAAGGCCTCATGTCTCCTTATATAGGGTCGATGGGTGAGTGAAGACAAGGATAAAAAGAGGTAAGTCAAAGTGTCCTAGCTCCCTTGCGTAGTTAGGCTTCTTAGTCACCATTTTGTGTAGGTCTTTCACATAGTGTGATGGTGATGGATGATTGTGGTGTTCTTGGGAGTCGGCCGAAAGATGGAAACAAAAGAGATTTTCTTGCTTTGATTGAATCAAGTATAGGGATATGATGACTTGCCTAATCAAGGCCTAATTGGGTGTAAGTGATGTTATCTTGTTCCTTAGTGCCATGCATGTGTATTATGGACAAAATTAATCAATGATCTTCAAAGTGTTGTGTGGTTTGTACCTCTCGGCTGCCACGAAAAGGAAAAGGGAAGAGGAATGTTTTTAAGTGGCTATAAGTGGATGTTCTAATCCCATAGTGGTGGTTTCCATAGCTGTCATGGATTGTTTAGTGTAAGAGAATGATAGTGACTTTTGTGTGTTCTTTGCTTGCGGCCGCGAAAGGTCAAGGAAAGGAAAGGAAAGTCTTTTGTGCAAGTACAAGATCCTATCATGTGTCATCATATTTGTCATGTTTGTCCCATCCTCCATCTATCTCCAACCGTATACATATATATATATATATATATATATATAATATATATATATATATGCACACCTCATGTTTCGGCCATAGGATGAATCAAGAAGAAGTAGAATTCAATCTTGGTTATAGGAATTTATAGGAAGACCCATTTGTGTGAAAGAATGTATGAGATGGTATTTTTGTCTCCATGATACATGCATGATATCTTATCATGCATTGGTCCCTATCATCCAATGATTTGAGGCAAGTAAGGTGGTGTTTGTTTGGTATTCGACCGAGAGAATAGAGGTGAAAGTGTTTGGATTGTTGTTTAGCTAAATAGAGTAGGCAGTTATGTGTGTGTGTGTGTGGTGTGTGTATTTGGAAGCTTCTAAATTAGTGTTTCCATTTGACAAAGGTATCTTGTCCTCATGTGTTTAGCCGATTTGGGAGCATCAACATCAAAGAGATATTATCAAGTTCTTGGGCATGGAGATCTTGATAGGTGATGTGTCTAGTTGTTATGTATTTGTGCCATGGATATATATATATATATATATATATATATATATAGGGTGGGGTTTCCTGTACAAAGTGTATTTTTCGTACAAAGTGTGAGAAGTCTATATAGACATTGTGTTTAAAATTTTAGGCATGATGTTTTATGTTGCTTTGGCATAGTATTATATAGAAAAACACAAAAATTAACAATTTAAAACACTAATTAATGTATTCTCAACATGCAATCTAAAACACCATACGAAGAAAGTTATCAGTGTGTTTTAAATTTAATGTCTAGAATACATTTGATTGTGTTTTAAAATTGTAACGTTTGGTGCTTTTCTATATAAATCAATGCAAAAGGAATCAAAAACATTAAAGCCAAACTTTAAAACACAACAACTATATAGACTTCTCACACTTTGTATGAAAAAATGTACTTTGTACAGGAACCTATACCTATATATATATATATATATATATATATATATATATAGGGAAAGGATATTTTGGAAACCCACTTAGTTGAGAAAACCTTGAAAACCTAAGTAAAAAACCATTATTTTTTTTGAAAAAAATAACCAATGTAAAATCCATGTTTTTAAGCATTTTGGGCAAAAAAATAACAAAAGCGCCAATGGGATTTTTTTTTTAAAATAAACAAAGTTGCTAAAAAAAACATATGATTTCAGCTATTTACCTATGTTTTTAGCAACTTTGTTTATTTTTTTAAAAAAAAATCCAATCGCGCTTTTTTTATTTTTTGGCCCAAAACGCTTACAAACATGTATTTTACATTTGTTATTTTTTTCAAAGAAAAAAAAATTGTTTCTTTACATGGGTTTTCGAAGGTTTCTCAACTCAAGTGGGTTTTCATTTTATAATTGACCTATATATATATATATATATATATATATATATAGGGTGAGGTTCCTGTACAAAGGCGACCATAATTTTGTGAGAAGTGTGAGAAGGATTAAAAATTGATACATAGGCATCATTTTTTGAACTTAGTAATGATGTTTTGGATTGTTTTGCCTAGAAAAACACTAAACATAACAATTAAAAACCAAAACAATGTATTTTAGACTTAAAACTTAAAAACACCTTGCTAAGAACATTAAGTAGTGTGTTTTAATTGTTAAGTAGTGTGTTTTAGTTGTTTTTAAATTTAATGACTATGATACATTGCATTGTGTTTTAGATTGTTGTGTTTGGTGTTTCTCAAGTAAAAAAAAACCTAAAACATCATTCTTAAATCCAAAAATGATGCCTACATATCAATTCTTAATTTTTCTCACGAAATGCCCTTTGTACAGGAACCTAAACCTATATAAATATATATATAATATATATAGGGAAGGGATAGTTTGAGAACTCACTTGAGTTGTGAGAACCATAGGAACTCTTTTGGACCCTTGATCTTGATGATCTAATGGTTGAGATTAAAAGATGGGAGTTTTTGTCTTGACTTGGTTAATAAGTATTTTTTTAATCTAATAAAGTACATTAAGGGGTATTAAGGTAAAAACACCATGTGAGAGAAATAATTAAATATAATATCATATTAATTTGTTATCCAATAATTTAAAATATCATATTTTTTAAACTTTATTTTATTTTTTTAATTAACTTACTTTTTAAAACAAAAAATCAAATGTAAAGTATGTCTTCTCTCTCTCGTTTTTACACTGGTGTAATTATTTACACCAGTGTAATTAACTTACTTTTTTTAAAACAAAAAATCAAATGTAAAAAGTCTGTCTTCTCTCTATCGTTTTTACACTGGTGTAATTATTTTACACCAGTGTTTATTTACGTCTAAAAATAACCAACCATCCATAGATTGTTTGATTTACACTGGTGTAATTATTTACACCAGTGTAAAATCTGCCATACACACAACTTCTCAAAAAATTTATATATAATGAGGATGATTTACACTGGTGTAAATTATTTACACCAGTGTAAAATCTATCATACACAAAACTTCTCCAAAAATTTGTATATTACATCAGTGTAAAAAACCAAACAACCATCTATACATTCGTATTTACACCACTGTAAACGTCCCCACAACCATCTATACATTTGTATAATTACATCAATGTAAAAACGAAAACATCTATAAAACAACAAAAAAAAACCCATCATCATTTCTTCAAAAAACATCATCATCTTCTGATATTATCATCATCTTCCCCACAACAAAAATGCCATGAAAAATCTTATAAAAAACACTAATAATGATAATAAATAATAATAATAATAATAATAATAAACAAAAAAACACAAAAAAAAAATAATAGTAATAATAAGAAACAACAACACACAACAGAAAAATAAATAATAATAATAAAAATAATAATAATAATAATAATACCTGTTCATCTTCTTCCTTCAACCACCATACCCGTCGTCTTCTTGTTCCAGCCACCACCTCGCGTCGTCTTCCTGTTCCAGCCGCCACCACACCTTCAACCGCCCCTGCCCCAACCTGTTCAGAAACAATAATAATAATAATAATAATAATAATAAATAATAATAATAATAATAATAATAATAATAATAATAATAACATGCCATACCATCGTCTTCCTGTTTCCAGCCTTCTGCATCATCAACCCACCGTCGTCAAACCACCTCTAAAAACCCACAACCCCTGTTCAGTCGTCGTCTTCCTTCAAACCACCACCGTCGAACACCACCTGCAACCCACCCCCTGCACCAGTCGTCTTCTTCCTTCCTTCACCGGACCACCACCTACAAAAAAACCCGTCGCCGGAGCACAATATGCAACCCGAGATCCACCTACAACCCCCAGATCTAGATTCTTTTATTATTATTATATTATTATTATTATTATTATTATTATTATTATTATTATTATTATTATTATTATTATTATTATTTAGAGAGAGAGAGAAACGAGAGAGAATAAGAGAGAGAGAGAAGAAGAGAGAGTGAAATGTTTAAAATGAGGGAGAGAGAGTCAGATCTTGCTTTTTATTATTATTATTATTATTATTATTATTATTATTATTATTATTTAAAAGTTAGTGGGGTTGGTTGGGGGTGGGGTGGGGTAGGATGGGGTGTTATTGTTACTAAAATACCCCTAGGTACTTGTGTAGAAAGTCTCTCTTGCCCCTGATTAAAAAAATACAAAAAAATACAAATCTGATGAGGTGTCACTATGTGATTGGCTCATACGAGTTCTCAAGTTCTCACAACTGGAGTGAGTTCTCAAATGATCCCAATCCTATATATATATATATATATTTCCTGTACAAAGTACATTTTTCGTACAAAGTGTGAGAAGTCTATATAGTCATTGTGTTTTAAAGTTTGGCTATAATGTTTTTTATTCCTTTTGCATTGATTTATATAGAAAAGCACCGAACGTTACAATTTAAAAACACAATCAAATGTATTCTAGACATTAAATTTAAAACACTCCGATTACTTTCTTCGTATGGTGTTTTAGATTGCATGTTGAGAATATATTAATTAGTGTTTTAAATTGTTATTTTTTGTGTTTTTCTATATAACACTATGCTAAAGGAACATAAAACATTATGCCTAAAATTTAAAACACAATGCCTATATAGACTTCTCACACTTTGTACGAAAAATGCACTTTGTACAGGAACCCCACCCTATATAGGTATATAGGTATAGGTGTTGTTGGATAATAACATAGGATGTCATAGGGTGTAATCGGTCATTTAAGGCAAAATATAACTTAGTTTTGTCAAGAGGCTCGATAACGATATTAACATGTATTAATTTCCATAAGTTATGAACACATGTTATTAGGTGTTAACACATGATAATATTTGTGATTCATATACACGTGTTATTGAGGAATTATCGTGTGTTATGGAGTTTTAATATCCAGTGATAACACATGTTTGTTCTTTGGGAGTGTTTTATGATTTGTGTGGGTTATAATAGGGATGAGCATCCGGTCCCGAATACCGATCCCGAACCGAAAAAATACCGATCCCGTACCGAACCGATACCGAACCGAAGGTGTTCGGTATCGGTATCGGTATCCACATTTAGAGGTTTTCGGTTTCGGTATTATCGGTATCGGTACGGGATCGGTATCGGTTCGGTATTTTAAGGTAAAATACCGATACCACACCGGTACCGTACCGATACCGAACCGATACCGATACCGTACCGGTATAATCGGTATCGGTATCGGTATTGGTTTTTTGGACTTTTCAGTATCGGTATTGTCGGGATCGGTATCGGTTCGGTACCGATACCGTCCCGAGCTCATCCCTAGGTTATAACCTCATAAAACACTTTGTGATTGTTCAGGTTTGAGTGGATTGTGTAGTTTTCCACTTGGGTATTGTCACGTGTATTGTTGTTTTGTTCCTATGTAGTAATCGGGTATCCGGTTGCTCTCTGTTGAGCGTGTGATTGGCTTGATTGTTCAATGCCAATTGCTTTGTATAGTCCGGGTGTTGTATGCGTAAACAGATAATCTATTGAGTTTGCTCAATAACTCATGCTTTACTAGACTGGGGGGGGGGGGGGTATGATGTGTGCAAAATGTCTAATTATGCATATGAAATGACAGAAATAAGTATAATGCGTACGGATGTTGACATGGATCGTTAACTGGTGTCACAATACCACTACTAGAAAGCTAAGTATTAGCGATGAAACATCATTGATGGATGCTTCTTGCTGATAATTTTTCTAAAAAAACCCAGAAAAAAGTAACAAAATAATCATATGTTGATAACCCAGCATTAACTACCGAGACAAATAACATAACCTAGGAACATCAGGTTTTTACCGTGACGGATTACCAAGAGACCATTGACGCTAGCTTTAGAGTCCAAATATTGTTGGGTACATTCACTAGCAGCCCTTGATAAGCCTTGCCATGTATTATTGAGTTAATTTATATATATTATATGGAGGTGATCTTAGGCTATAACAAGTTGTTTTGTGTCATAGCACATGCGAGTGATGATCAATTCCTTAATAAGCCTTGTCATGTGTTAGTGAGTTGTTTTTTAGGTTACTTGAAGTCGTGTTAGGTTACAACACACCATTTTAGTGTTGAATTGCATGTTTAGCTTCCAACACATTAAGTGTATATACCATGATAGTATAATCGACGGTAGAGGTGCACCAACAAACCGAATCCAGATTCGGGACTAGATTCTAAACCGATCCAAAATCGATTCAAATACTACTTTGGATCCGATCTGTTGGTTTGAAATCGGTTTGAGTATATATACTTTGATCCAGTTTAGGGAATCACTAGTTAAATAATCGTTGAAACTGGTTCGAGCTCACCTCGGTCTCGACTCTTCTAGTATTTATTATATATTTAATTATGCTACTTAAACACACACACACACACATCTCTGTTGTAAAGGCTCACGCAGGTACGTGCCTAAGCCCAGTGTAGCATTCTCGTTGGCTTCAAAAGCCCCACTTTCAGGCTATCACACGCATTTTTTAGGCCAAGTTCTGACGAAATTCCAATGAATAATCGTTTTGAACTATTGTAGCAACCCTATACAAGTCTAGAATCAACCAAAAAACAACCTAAACTAATTCTAAAGAAGCCTAAAACATGTTTAAAGCCCTAATAATGTATTTTTATGTCGTGGCCTCGCTTAAAAAAACTCTGGCTTTTTAAATGCCTTGGACTGAGGCCCAAGGCTCACCTTTACGTCTTGAATGCGCCTTTCACCTTTAAGTTAGAAAGTCGTGTATTACATAAGTTTAATAAAATAAATATTAAATAGTTTAATAATGAGGTTTTAGGTATACTATATTAATTTATTTCTATTGCTTTTTTAAAATAAAATTATGACATGTGGCCTCATTCATTTCCTTAATGAATGAACACAAACATAAAATCTCATGTGATATGAATTCATAAACCGTATGTGAACACATGCATCCTTTTAACAAAAAAAAAATGCATTGTTCGTATTCGTTCTGTTCAGTTTGGTTGGATCCTTATTAGTGGGGACGGGACACCACCAGGATTGGTCACGGGTACCCCACTACCAGCACGGTAACACTGCCGCTGGTAGTGCTGGTATGGGGTTCCGTGGACGTTTTCCTGGTTGTAGTTAACGGGATCCTTCACGGAGAGAGAGAGAGAGAGAGACAGGAGAAAGAGTGGCAGTGCAATTATTATTGAGAGAGGGGGAGGGGAAAGGTAACATATTATTATCATGTGTGAAAATAATTAATTATTGGATAAAGAATCAGTGAAGTGTTGTCTCTAAAGAACTGTTTCAGTGAAGTGAATCAGTGAAATGATGTGACGGTGCAGGATTGGTAGAAATCAGTGAAGTTGAAAAACCACACAGTAAGAGGGTGTTTGGGATTGCGTTTTGAATCTGATTTTTAGATTATTGCGTTTTGAAAACGCAGATAATCAGTTTTTTAGTGTTTGTGATTGGGTTTTGAAAACGCAGATAATCAGTTTTTTTAGGCTACCAAAACACAATAATCTATAAGCAGCTTCACCCCTACTTTTCCAAAACACATAATTTGTTTTAAATAATCAATCCTAAAAAGTCAAACAGCCCTAAGCGTCCCTCTTAGTTGACATCTTTACCCTCTATGGAACTAAGTTTCTTTTTTTTTTTGAACGGCCAACAAACTGGAATCACTCACGGAACACTGGAGTATCATCATGCCACCATGTTGCCACGCGATCATATTCCACCACCAAGTCAGGAGGAAACTCATAATTATGAGAAAACCCCTTTTTGTGAGATTTGAACCCAGGACCTTATGACTCCTAAATCTTATCTTACTACGAAAATGCCACTAGGCTATAATGCCTTGGGCATGGAACTAAGTTTCTGTTTTTGGATAACCAAAAATATAATAAATAATAAAATAATAAACTAATATAAATACCCAAAAATCAAATCCTTATTCTCTCCAATAATTCTTCATCTCTATCCCCAAATTATCGAAGAACAAGACGACCTTCTCAACTCTCTTCGTCAATCTTTTATAATTGATCTAAAAATAATAATATCCATACATATATGGATAAGATTGTCGGCGGAAAGTACAAACTCGGCCGTAAGATCGGAAGCGGATCCTTCGGTGAAATTCATTTAGGTTTTACTATTAATTTCAATTTCGGTTGTTGTTTCTTGTAAAGTTTTGATTTTTATTGAAATTGAACTTAAAATAATTGTGGGTTTTTTTTTATTTTTATTTTTGGTGCAGCTACGCATATTGATACGTTTGAAATAGTTGCAGTCAAGATTGTAAGTCTTGTCTTGAACATGAATTTAGTTTTGGTTGTTTTGTTAGTGAAATTAAAGTGAATAAGTAGTAGTTGGGTTACTTGGGTTGATCTTTTTAACATAGTGGAAGGTTATTGTTTTTGGTTGATGCTAGGATTGTAAACGAGTGAACTGTTCGGCGAGAAGTTTGTTTATTTAAATGAAGGAACTTGAAGTTTTTTTTTGTTTATTTGGTTAAATGAATGAACATGAATGTGTGTCCTGTTCGTTTGTTTATGTTCGTGATCGTTCGTTTTTTTGAATTTGTTTATGGTCGGTCGTTTTATGTTGGTTGTTTAAGTTAGTTTGTTTACGTTCGCTACTATATCCATTTGAATTCGTTATGCCCATTACAGTTTCGTCTAGTTTATTTGTTTTTAGGCCTAAAACGTTGTTTTCCATATTTGCGTTTAATTGGTGTTAGCTTAGTTATGTTCATTCGTCTATGTTCAGTCATGTTTACTTGTTTACGTTCATGAACCTTTCGTTTATGCTATTAACGGACGATCATAATCGAACACGTTGATTTTCTTGAAGAACAAGTAAACCACACAAATAACAAAACCTCATTTGTTTAATTGTTTGTGTTCGATTATTTGGACATTAAACGAACGGACATGGGCATGATCTGTTCATGTTCGTTTTACAAGCCTACTGGATGCTTTGATTGCTCAATATGATGGTAATAGATGTGAAATCGGTTATGTAGGGTTGGGGATATGAAGTTTATAATCCAAATCGAAAATGTTTTAGTGAACGTTTTTCTTCAGATATTGAACTTAATTATAATGAATTTTGGCCCTTACGGTTTGACATATGCAACTTGAATTGTGATGTTGCTTTCTGCTTTTGTAGGAGAACAATAAGACAAAACATCCTCAACTTCTTTATGAAGCCAAGTTATATAATATTCTTCAAGGAGGAAGTAAGTGTGCTTTCATAATAATTTCACAATGATGATGATTTACATGTTTATCTTTTATTTCATTTTGAGCCATGTCTTCGATATTTTTTTTTTTTTTTTCTATTTTAGGTGGTATACCTGCCATAAAATGGTCCGGTGTAGATGGAGAGGATAACATTTTAGTGATTGATTTGCTTGGACCAAGTCTTGAAGACTTGTTTGCCTATTGTGGGAGGAAATTTCAATTAAAAACAGTCTTAATGTTGGCGGATCAAATGGTACCCTATTTGAACACTGTACCTCTTATATATGAATTTCGACTTCTAGTTGGATTTATTGCTTTCTTACATTTTGGACCTCATAGTTTCTGTTGAGTCGTTTATCATGTCATAGCTACTTGACTCCGTTAGATTCCCGCAGCCTATATAAACGTTTATCCTACTTGACTCCGTTAAGTTCCATGTTCTTAAAAAATCTATTTGCCCTTACATTCACATTTGAAGTAAACTTCGGTTCTCTTGCAACACTTCTATTTTTCATTGCAGAAAATTAAGTAGCTGATCCCTTTTGCAGATAACGAGAATCGAGTATGTTCATTCTAAAGGGTTTTTGCATCGTGATATCAAGCCTGATAATTTTCTCATGGGTCTTGGCCGGAAAGCAAATCAGGTGGCAATATGGACCAAACTGTGCCTATTACGTTTTGAAAAAATCGTATGCCCTTTTCAAGTTTGTTAATCAACTTGACTTCTGTTGTATCCACCAGGTTTATATTATCGATTTGGGCTTGCTAAAAGATACCGTGACGCAACAACCCACCGACACATTCCTTACAGGTATACTTGTCAAGTGAGCATAGATTGACTTTCTCATATAGAGTGAGATTGATGTGCCTTTTTGCCTTCTTACCTTTACTTTTTTTCAGGTGAAGTTGAGGATTTTGTTTCTTTTGGTATGCGAGTGTTTTTATTATTATTGCATTACTACTCATCCTGCTGCCGCTATTATTGTTATTGTTAGTGATACTAGCTTTTCAGCATAACCAGTTAACTGCAATTGATTAGTTTAGCTATTCTTTTCACTAGTTTTCTATGGCAGCTGAAACCAAGTTGTTATTAATGTTCCACATATTTTTCTATTTTGTAGGGAGAACAAAAATCTAACTGGAACGGCACGTTATGCAAGCTGCAATACTCATCTAGGGATTGGTAAGAATAGCTCTTAATGAACTTAAAGCAAATAGATGGCACCTACATATTCTGGGAAGATACAACTTCACTTTTTAATGATTTTTTTTTTTTTTTTTTTTTTTTTTGCAGAGCAAAGCCGACGTGACGACTTAGAGGCTCTTGGATATGTACTTCTATATTTCTTGAGAGGAAGGTATGTGTTTTACTGTGTGTTTCTTCAGCTTAGTTTTGTGGTCTTGTGCTTCATATTGTATCTATGTTCTAATGTCCAACTCAGCGTTCGTTTTGTTGACATAAACTTTTTGTCTAGCCTTCCATGGCAGGGTCTAAAAGCTGCAACAAAAAAACAAAAGTATGATAAAATATGTGAGAAGAAGTTATCGACTCCAATTGAGGTGCATACATCTGATATATTAATCTTGTTGAGTTAATATCTTCATACATCTCTTTGTGTTCTGACTAAACTTAAAATTTTCAATTCGTGAAGGTTCTATGCAAGTCTCACCCTGTAGAATTTGCGTCATATTTCCATTATTGCCATTCTTTGACTTTTGATCAGCGACCTGATTATGGATTCTTGAAACGTCTATTCCGAGAGTTGTTCACTCGTGAAGGTATTTGATGTGTTTGGCATTTGTTTCTTAATCTGTACTGTAGCTTATAGAAGCTACTTATATCGGTTGTATGCTGATCCGAATAGCAATATTCAGATTTTTGAACAGAGTTAACTGAAGAACACCCATGCTATATTTTGTGATGCAGGATTTGAATTTGATTACGTCTTTGATTGGACTACCTTGAAGTATCAACAGTCGCAAAAGAGTAAAACTCAGCCACATGTATTGGTTAGTGTTCTTGCAATTTAGGTCCTTTACTTGCGCATTATATTTATTATCATCATTTGTTCTATTTAACACAATATTCATATTTTGCAGCCAGTTCATGGAGAAAGCAGCAGTGGAGCCATTCGAAGGGATACGGAAAAGACATCAAGGTTAGAGATATTTTTGCTTGTATTAGGGATGGTTCCAGATTTTTCTTTACATACTGAAAAAGTTTGCAATGAAAGGCGCTAACTTGTGCTTTCTTTTAATGGCAGGAAGCAACAACGCTACTTATTCAGCTGAATTGACAGACCGTATGAAATCAAAACACTGCTGCCAGTCCAGGATTCCGAATGCAACTAAAATCGCCGGTGAACAGAATGACTCCTGGCAATCCTCCTGAAAGAAATGTGAGTTATCTGTATTTAACAAGTCTCTCTCTCTCTATACACAGACACACACACATACATATATGTATAAAATTAGCATTTTGTTTTTGTATATATGGAGACCGAATGTATGATGCTGTTATTGTAATAATATTGCAGACTTTCAGTCATCCACGAATACCACCGTCATCATCTGCTTCCCCAAAAAGGACATCCCACAAAACCGGCTTTGCCATCAGACTCTACTAACCCTAATCCTGCAGCAGACAGTGCTGCAGCTCCTTCCAGCAGCTGGATTTCTTCTCTGCGCCGCATTTCTTCTGCCAAGTGATACACTCGGTAATTAACATGACTCATCCTTCCACAGCTGGACCCATTTATTCGGGTTATGATTTACCTCTATTGGGTCAAACAAAAACTGGCTTAAAAGGGAACGGGTCACCCAAAGTGTATCTGTGATTTAAAAGGGAACGGGTCGGCCAAATTGTATCTATGATGTTTAAAACTATCAGAAGAAATAGATTATCGTTGAAATAATATAATTTCTGTAATCATTTGACACACTTATTATTCTATAAAAGCAAGTGTTTAGGGTCACCAGACCCAACATATACCAAATTAGTGAAATTATCAATGATCTACCCATGTGACCATGACCTAACGTTTCAGTTTCACAAAGTGCGAGGCACAAGGCACATTCATGCGAGAAGTTCATCGCTTCTCAACTGCTTGAGGCAACGAACATGCATGAGGCGCGGGCATAGAAAGTGTGCCTTTTGTACATGGCAGATTCAAGATAGTGGTGTGTTCCCTTGTATTTTCCGATAGCTTAGATTCAAGATAGGGGTGATTCATGAAGCTCAAAATTTGATGTGCAATGAATGATCTTTTATCATAGAATTCGGTGATTAAACAGAAGCGTGTGTGGTCGATTTGGATACTGTCCGTTCGGCGGCAGCTTTATTGACAAAGCAAGCTTGTGTGACTTGATAAAGGAGCAAGCATGCTGTGAATTTGTAAATTGAATGGGCTATTTGTCAACAATCATTATATATTTTTGTGTTGAAGTTGAAGCTAAAAAGTGTATTTGATGTGGGAGCTTAAGTTGTGTTTGTGGTTGAAGATTATACTATCTTTACCAAATGTAATCCCACTTACACAATCATGATAGATTTATTAGGGTGGGCATGGAAAGCAGTATTTTTCAAGTGGCGGAAAATCGAGTGGAAATCAAGTTTAACTTTATGATAATTATGCGAGTGAGATTATCATTGGTAACAAAAGTGAAAGTTAGAATGAATCAACTTTGGTTTCTCCTATCAACATCAAAAAGCTCCCCGGTTTTAAATACCGGCATGACTGGGTGAGAGACGTTATGTAAGACATCTTGAAAAGAGTTGGGATTTTTGTCAAGAAGGAGACCCTTGTGAATTTTCTCACGGACCCTGCGGAAGGGAGATCCACTCTGCGACCAGCGGATCTGCTCGTCTTCAGTTGGGCTGGGGGAAACATGCTTGTGTGGACCTCACGGGAGTATCTCCTTTGGCTGGTTTAAAGGAAAAACGGGTTTGTAGCTGGGCAACTATCGAGAAAGGCGGAATTGAGAAAAGTAGATAAGCACGCCAAAGCTTGTGTAGAGAACCAACATGTCTTTGTCCCCTTGGTCTTTGATACCTTTGGCTTCCTAGCACAAGAAGCTATTCATTTCTTGACCAAGCTCCACGGGTTATCCACAACAATAGTTCATCTCCAAGGGGGTAGGGGTTTGTATTTGGTAGACTAGGGTTCGCAATAAAGAAAAGGGTTGCGGTGCAGCTTGTTGCTTATCTACCTTCTATTTTGATGTAACTTGGCAAGTTTATGAAATGAAATATAAGGTATAAAAAAAGATAAAGGTTAAACAAAGTGTTAGGACTTTTAAATAATCACTAAATTATATATCAACTTATAGTTTCATGAACTAACACAAATTTCAAACTAATCCTAACTTTATAAAATAATACAAAGTTTTATATAATGTGGATCTTTGTTAAAAGCTAAAACAGTAAAACCCATAATGGTATCTCACTATCTCATGCAAACTAACCAAAGAAATGTTTGTAGTTGATATGATCAACGTCCAAACTGTGATAAGTTTAATTCTCTCTGATTAATCAAGAGAGATATGATATCATTATCTACTTGAATAACATATTACAAAGATGGAAACAAATAATTACACAATAAATAATAATTGATCTATACAAAAATAAGAAGATTTGATATTATCTTTTGATATTGTCTTTTATCCCCCGTCAACCGAAACGGCGGTGGATAAACACGTAGAAGATCCCGAAAGTGCTCAAATTGAGGTCGGGGCAAGCTTTTAGTGAAAATACCCGCAAGTTGAAGCTTGGTAGGAACAAACTTAGTATGCAGCTTCCCAGACATGACGAGTTCACGAACAAAATGATAATCCAGATCAATATGTTTAGCACCTTTATTGGAAACTGGATTCTGACTCATAAATAGAGCACTACGATTATCACACAGAAGCGTTGGCCAAGAAGGAGGTAGAGCTCGAAGTTCCAGTAAATGAGTTAACAAAACAATTTCAGCAGCTGCATTTGCCATGGCACGATATTTGGATTCACAGCTTGAGCGAGCGACAGTTGGCTGCTTTTTGGCGCTCCAGGAGACTAAATTACCACCTAGAAAGATGGAATAACCATACGTAGACCGTCTTGTCTCGATACACTGTGCCCAATCTGCATCAGAATAACCCAAAATTGTTGAAGAGAGGGGACGAGTGAAAACAAGACCATGAGAGATGGTGCCTTTAACATATCGAAGAATCCTCTTGACAAGCTGAAAGTGTTTTTTTCGGTTGGAGAGTGGAGGTGTTGACAAGCTTGATTGACAGCGTAAGCCAAGTCAGGACGAGTAATAGTGAGATATTGAGGGGCCCAACTATGGATCGGTAAAGAGTAGGATCGTGGAACGGGACACCATCGGAGACAAAAGTATCCGTAGTGGAGAGAGGAGTGGGAACGGGTTTGGCATGGGTGAGACCGGCACGAGAGATGATATCATTGGCATATTTCGTTTGAGTGAGGACAAGGCCATCAGTTTGATGGAGAACCTCAAGACCAAGGAAATAGTTTAAGGCGCCAAGATCTTTGATCGAAAACTCTTGATGCAACCTGTTGGTGAACGAATCGAGTAGAGAGGACCGATTCCAGTGAGAATCAAGTCATCGACATACACTAAAAGGTACATAAGAGAGTTTCCTTGATGAAAGATGAAAAGAGAGGGGTCGGCACAGCTGCATGTGAAGCCGTAGGAAGTAAGAAAGGAACTTAGGCGTTCGAACCACGCCCTAGGAGCTTGTTTTAGCCCGTAGAGTGCACGATTTAACTTGCACACATAATTCAGATGAGTAGGGCTTGCGAACCCTGGAGGTTGCTCCATATACACGGTTTCAGAAAGGGAGCCGTTCAAGAAGGCATTATTGACGTCAAGTTGACGAAGAGACCAACCATTGATAATGGCTAGAGATAAAACAACGCATATAGTGGAGGCTTTGACAACAGGACTAAATGTATGATGGAAGTCAAGTCCCGGAAGTTGGGTAAAGCCTCGCGCGACAAGACGAGCTTTGTGACGATCAATGGAGCCGTCAGCCCGATATTTTGTGCGAAAGACCCACTTGGAGCCGACAACATTGGCGGATGAAGGGCGCGGAACAAGAGTCCACGTGCGATTTTTGGAAAGGGCCTGAAGTTCGGCAGTCATGGCATCCATCCAATGTTGGTGTTTAGCAGCACTCTTGAATCCTTTCGGATCAACAGTGGAAAGAAGAGAGACATGCAAACGGGATTGCATAGCCGTGGCAAGACAGAGATATGTTTCGGGTTTGGTTTGAAGGTGCCAACCTTTGAGCGAGTTGTCATGGGGTGAGTGGGGATAGGAGGTGGAGTGGGGACAGGAGGTGACGAGTGAATAGGTGAGGCATGGTTGGTGTTAGATGGAGGAGGGGTGGAGGACGAGTCAGTGGACTCGGATGTTGATGGTGTGGGAGTAGGTTATGAGGATATGGTGGGATCAGTGGGTGTATGAGGTGGTAAGGTAGTAGAGGTTGTGGGTTTGCACAGTGAACAAGGGTGTGAAGATGGATGTGGTATGTGGGAAGGATGGGCTGAAGGAGCAGGAGAGTGCGAGGGTGGGTTGATTGGAGGTGTAAGGGAGGTAGGCTCATTGAAGGTAGATAAGAAAAGGTTGGCAATATTAGTATGGGAAGTTGAGTCCTTGTAAGGGAAAAAGGACTCGTCAAAACGAGCATGGCGAGTGACATACATACATGGAGGGATCGAAGCATTTGTATCCTTTATGTTGAGGCAAGTAACCCATGAAGATACATGGAATGCTTCTGGGAGAGAGTTTATGTGGAGCATAGTCTCGTAAGTATGAATAGACACAACAACCAAAGACTCGAAAATTGGAGTAGGTGGGTGGGGTGGAATAGAGAGTCTCGAAGGGAGACTTGTCTTGCAAAACTTTTGTGGGCAACCGGTTTATAATATATGTGGCAGTGGTGAAGGCATCAACCCAATGAGTGGTTGGAACGCGAGCGTGAAAGAGCATAGCTAAGCCGGTTTCAACTATGTGGCGATGCTTGCGTTACGCTCTACCATTTTGAGGAGGGGTGTAAGGGCAAGACATGCGATGAAAGGTGCCATTTTTGTCAAAAATGGCACGAACATGATGGTTAACGAATTCCGAACCTCCGTCGCTTTGGAAGATCTTTACCTTGCGAGAAAGTTGTGTTTGTACAAGGCGAAGAAAGGTATCCAAAACATTGTAGAATTCGGTTTTGTTTTTGAGTGGGTATAACCATGAAAAACGAGAGTGATCATCAATGAAGACAACATAATATTTATGGCCATTGATGCCTAAAACAGGCGAAGGTCCCCATAAATCACAATGCATAAGATCGAGGGGATTAGAGGCACGTTTTTCATTCAAATCAAAAGGCAACTTGTGTGCTTTTGCTAATTGACATGGTGAACAAACAGTGTGTTTGGGCAATAATGATGTAAATGATAAACAACCATTCTTATTTAAAATAGAAACAGTATCAAAACCAACATGTCCAAGGCGATTATGCCACAATTCAAAAGAAGCTTTAGTAGATGAAACTGAAGCAACAAAAGCAAAAGACTTGTGCTTGAGCACATAGAGACCGTTCTCACAGCGACCGCGAGCGAGTGGTTGACTTGTTTTCCGATCTTGAATGAGAAAAAGGAGTCAGAAAATAAGACATCGACTGGGTAATCGTTAGTGAGTTTGCTAACGGAGAGAAGGTTCCTGGTAATACCCGGAACGACCAAAACATCATTCAAAGACACGTGTTTATCAAGAGAAACACGACCTTTGTGAGTAATAGGTAATGAATGACCATTACCGAAAAAAACTTTGGAACGACCCGAATAAGGAGATGAGGAATCAAGATTACCGGTTTCGTTAGTCATGTGAAGGTCGGCATCAGTATCAGTCGTCCAGTCCGGGTCATCCATATTAACGCTGCAACGAGCATGAAACGCACGGGAGAGGTCCTCGTCACCCGAGGCCAAGGCTGCCACAAAAGATTTTAACTTTGGACATTTGTTTGTGTAATGCCCATTGGTGCGGCAAAGCTGGCAGTGGGGTGGACGAAGGGGACGAGCGGAGGAGTTTTGGGATGGGTTACGGTTGGAACCAGAGGTTGGTTTGGATCAGTTGTTGTGAGAGGAAGGCTGTTTGGAACGGTGGGCAGTGAAGGCAACCGAAGGTGGTGTAGGTGGGTTTAGATGGTGAAGGAATTGTTCTTGGCTTTCGGCTTTGGTAAGAAGTTCACGAAAGGGAAGAGATTGATGAGTGGTTCGAATGGCGGTTGACCAGCTTTGAAAGGTCGAACCTAGACCACAAAGAAACCAATGGGTCTTATCCCTTTCACTGACAGGATGACCAATGGCCGAGAGTTGATCGCAAATAGACTTGAATTTACGACCAAACTCAACGACACTTGAGGAACCCTTGGTGAGTTGATGAAGGGTATCACCAAACTCAACGACACTTGAGGAACCCTTAGTGAGTTGACGAAGGGTATCACGAAGAAGATGCATGCGTTCAAGGGAGGTGTTGCTATAGGCGGCTTCGAGGGCGGTCCAGATTTGACGCGCAGTGTCGAGGCCAATAACCTCAGCCATGGCTTCTTCGGTTAAGGTTGCATTAAGAATGAGAATGGTTTGTTGATCAGAGGCAAGCCAATCGGCGTATGCCGGATTAGGCTGCTCCTTGGACCCGCCGGTGATAGTCATAGGGGGAGCCGAGAGAGTGCCATCAATATGAGGGGTGAGTTTTTGATTGGCTAGGAGGGGTAGGGTTTGGTTATACCATATGAGATAGTTTGTAGAGGTGAGTTTGACATGAATCAAGTGGAGAGGGCGATGATGGGTAAGACAGAGGTGGTAGCAGCGGCGGAAGAGGGAGACGCCATGAGAAAAGGGGCGGCGGTTAGGGAAGAGGAAAAGGCTTGAGAAAGAGGACCTTGATATCTTTTAGGCTGATACCATGTGATAGGTTTAATTCTCTCTGATTAATCAAGAGAGATATGATATCATTATATACTTGAATAACATATTACAAAGATGGAAACAAATAATTACACAATAAATAATAATTGATCTATACAAAAATAAGAAGATCTTGGTATGATCTTGCTTTAAGAAACTAAGAAAGTTACCAATCAGATTTGGAACAAAATGACGGTAACATTGTTTGGCCAAATTACTCGGGATATGACTAGCAGTGGCGGACCCAGAAATTATCATCTGGGGTGCAATTAGGGTGTTTAACTGAACTTTTAAGGAGTGCGATCGGGATTGTTGCCTACAAATTACACTACATTTTTTCTTTTAATAGGGGTGCCCGCCCCTTAGTTTACAAGTAGGTCCGCCCATAGATATGAGTATAGTTGATGCACAACTTAAACATGGATTGTTCAATTGTAATTAGCAAAAATTCTTTGTAGATCTATACAAATAGGAGGTGGTTCAATCTAGACAGGACTATTTGACAAAGTTTAAGACATTGAAATTAAGACCAAAGAAAAAACACTTAAGAATAGAAATATTGGTATAATATTTTGTTTAGTAATATGGCTTGGAGCATTCAGGAGCCATCTGCCCATTGAACCGCCAATCGTCTGTGCAGTAGTTGTAGCCCATGTAGTTATCTCTAACCCACTCGAGTCGACTACGTTCGTCTGCACTCAGTTGCTTGTAGACGGGGGAGGTCCACCAGTTAGCCTGGTCAGGTAAGGCGCATTGGTAGACACTATCAGGTCCATTCCACTCACAAGCTCTCGCATTGAATTTACGCAAACCAGCCTTGAATGGTGCACACGACCAATCGATTTTCACTAAACCACCTCTTGTTGCCAATTATCACCATTCCACAAACTAGCATAGACCTGCATTCCTTGTTGGTCCGGGGAACCCGATACCTTCGCTTTTGTAGTTTCGGTAGACCCTAATTGGTATACCATCAACATACCACCTGCATTATTGTCATGTCCAAATAAATTAGTTACATTTTATCATGATGTGCAAATCAAGTTAAGGGTCCAAGTCAATAAACATCTTTGACTCGTTTACACCCAAGCGGATCCATTTTTTTGTAATAGTAGTATCTACGGGTGTTTCGGGTATATTACATTGTGTTAGTGTCTTGCTTTTACAATGTAATTATCATTTGGGGAATAAAAGACTTTTGCCGTTCAAAAAAAAAAAAAAAAACTTACACAACTGCGTCGGGGTTCCAGTGAATGGTGTAGTTGTGGTAATCCGTAGTCGGGTCAAACCAAAACTTGAACTGCTGCTCTCTATTTCCTTTTCCTTGGATAAAGATGTTTGTGTGTATGATGTAAGGTTCTCCGGACGAGTTCCCTAAGAACTCAAAGTCGATCTCATCATGATAGTCCCCAGAAGACGAAAGCTGCAACGATTCAACATAAAACAGTTACATATCCATCCATCAATCGTCGGTTTATGTAAATATTACTAGTATCTTTTTTGGTCTTGCACTTTTTTTGGTAACCATGAAAACCTGTTACCAGAAAACTCACGGGACCCACCAATACCCTACTAGTTTGTGCTGGGTAGATGCACAGCCTACAAGAGGTTATGACAGGAAACTAGTGGAAACAAGATTCGAATCATGTGTTTACTACTGCGCTTACATAATATGCTGTGACGGTTCCTGCAGAGTTCCCTGGAACCAACTTGATTAACAGTTCAATGCTTCCAAAGAGGTACGACTTACGCGATTGGACACCTGATCCTGCAGGTATTATATGTATAACTAACATCACTACACATTGTACAAACTAAGGATTTTAGTAAACATTAAATCATGTGCATGTTACATTGTACCTGAAACATTATCCAACATAAGATTAAGATCATCACCATTGCCAAAAATGGAAGAATGGCTGTCACCCCAGTTGAAATATGTGTCAGTGTAAAAGTTTCCATAGACAAAACATGATTGGAAAAAGATAAATACAAGTGCAACCAAAGCCTTGAAGCTTGTCATGATCTTGAACAGCTGTGTTTGAGCAGATGATGTTTATCTTGTTATTTGCTTTATATATAGATGATATAACATTTGTCTATGACTGTTGTCCCTAATTACGTGCATCGGACTAAAAAGGAAGACTATATTAGCCAGCTGTGAATGAACATTATATGCCTTTGTTGATACTATTATTAATCAACTTCGAATTTTATTATAACTAGTAGGTTGCCCAGGTTGCGCGTTGCGCAACCGTCGGACATGATTGTTAATGTATTGTGGCGGCATTAGTAGTTTAGCATGGTATTGTTAAGAGTTCTAATAACCAAACTTGCGCAACACCTGTTGATGCAACACTGCCACGTTCATATGTTTGGAAACATTTCAAGGTTTACGTTCTCACTGAAAATTTACGTGTGCTAGCTGCACCAGCAGTTTCATCTAACACTGATCGATTAGCCAGATTTTCTGAATGGTTGATTACAGTGGGTGATGGTGATCAAGGTGATGTTATTGAATATTAACTCTTCAAATGCAGAATTTGTTTAGTATCGCGCGTTGCGCGATTGTTTCAAGTTGTGCACAGACGTAAGCCATAGACGTTTTGTGCTACTTATCCTAACTGGAGAACCAAGTATCTTTCATAAGCCAAAAACACACATTGGTTCATGTTTTCTTAATAAATAAGTAGAAAGTTAATATCATAGTTTCAAAATATTAGTTAACATTGTATTTTAAAAACATCTAAAAATTTTGTTCTTCATTTTGCTTCTCGCCTCCAGAGGCTCCAGCCTCCAACCCTTCTCCTTCCATATCTCTTCTTCTTGTTTGCAACAGGTTCTTCACATGCTTCATCATGGTGTTAGCTTCTTCTTTGCAACAGGTTCTTCACATACTGATGTAGAACATGTAAATGTTAACTGCTTTTTTTGAGTTTAACAACCTGATGCATGTGTTACATACCTTCTTGTACAATAGCAACATGTGTACACTATGTGGTGGAAAAAAAAGGAAAAAACCTCTCAATAATAATAATTTTTTCTTAAAAAAAGCGATATTCCTCTTTCTTTACCCAAGTGGGTAGGCCCATGCATTCCTTACTTTCCTCCATTTTTTACTTTAAATAATTTCTCACAAAAATGGAGACATAGATCTGTCATCCCATTGAATGATTATTTATTAGTTTCACGTGGAATATGAGTAGACTAACAGCTGGAGCACACTTTATTTTTTAATAGGAAAAAAAACTGTTAAAAAATAGCTAAAAAACTGCATGTTTACAAGATTCGAACCGGGACACAATATCGAACACAACAACACCCAAACCAACTGCACCACATAATTCTTGGTTAACATTATGAAACACCTTAATATTTAACAGGCTTTCAAAGTTAAGGTAGGAACTATTCATGGCCATTCATAAATTAATATATAGGATAATAACATTTGTAGACATTATAAAATGTTGTATACTTGTATTATCTAATAAAAAAGTTGTAAAATATGTAACATACTATCCCTTAATGGTTAAATTTCGATGGGGAAAATTTGACTTTAATATGTCTTATAAAATGATTTCTTAAGTAAGTTTTAGAATTTTAATATTCAAAGTCTATCTTTTTTATTTTCCTTAAAATTAACATACTTTTTTCTTCTATTCTTTCTTAGTTTTCTCTATATTTTTGAAAGATATCTTATTCAATAAAAATAGTATAATAAAT
Organism: Ambrosia x helenae; assembly: GCA_030844895.1. NCBI lineage: Eukaryota > Viridiplantae > Streptophyta > Magnoliopsida > Asterales > Asteraceae > Ambrosia > Ambrosia x helenae. The sequence goes on along the minus strand of JAUTDX010002851.1, from coordinate 10,405 downwards.
ATCATAAATACAAGAATATTATTATTAATTTTATGTTCGTTAACTTGAAATAAGGAAATATTTAGCTACACAAGATTGTTCTCATGTAGCAAGCAACTAAGATATCAATAGAATATTTTGGCACCTACCCCTAATTTAGTGGTTGTTCGTAGAAATGGTTCTTAATATATAACTAGTGGGCTTCATCGTCGCACGTTGTGCGAGTGGCATGATCGGTATGCATATCGGCTGAACCTGTACTGCATTAAAGTCGGCCATATCACATTCGCTGTTAACTCTATATGTTTAGTCTCTTCCTACTTTAATTCGAAGAGCTAAAAACGCAAAAAACAAAACCACCAAACAGCACACTTTTTGGTGAATACAATACTTGTGATCTTAATCGCATTCTTCTATCCAACATATTAGCGACTAAAAGTAAAAAACATCAAAGCAGCTTATCTATAATTAAAAGGGTAAAAAATATCATTACAAAATAAAGAAACAAACCTAAATAGTAAAGTAACAGACAACATTAGCTACATTTCCTCTCCACAAAGGCAAGACTCCTCCTTCCCTAAGTTGTGTTTCTAAAACATTCACCAATGCCCTTGTACAGTTCGGCAAGATGTCCAGTCTTGAGCATTCTCATCTTGGTTTTGGAGCAAAAGCTTGACACGCTTGATCGGAGCAGTAACAGTTTTAGATACAGCAGCTGAAACCCCACCCTTAAAAGAATTAATAACAAAACCAGTAAAACCCTTTCTCTGATGACACTCGAACAAAAAACGGGAGAAGCATTTGTGTCACTGGATAGATGAACCCTGCACTTGTGTAGTTCCCGTAAGTGAATTGCTTCTGAGTTGAACCGGGCCTGTATAGTGTATATGCTTAAAAGCATAATTCCTTGACGGAAGAGGCCTGTATATGCTGGGTTACGTGACCTTTAGCGGTGTCCCTAAAGATTTAGATGCCTATTCAAGCCATTCAAAAATATGTCTATTAAACCTTAACTTTTGAGTTTTAAATCAGTATTGAGCTGATAAATTGGAAAAAGGTGTAGTTGGCTAGCAACTCTCATAATAGTTAAATGAGGGTTACGATTTGCCATTAAGTTTTAAATGATATTCCTACATATAAGTTAAAAGAAAAAAAGGCCAGATTTAAAAACTTACTAAACAGTCTGCATGTCAATTTCAAGTAATGCAAACACCATCAGGCATCATGTATTATTAAGGATACTAAGATAAATCACGGAAAAAAAATCACTACTCCATAATCATATTTAAATGAGTTAAAATAAGTAAAGCTCAATGAAAACAATGGTGATAATGAATAGAGCACCATCTAATGTAAGTAAAAGCGGACACACATAGTAGAAACTAAAATTTTAACAAAAAAAATCAAGAGCATCACTGAATAATAAACAAAAAACTGCACAATTCATTTAAATAATTGGTAAAGCTAACTACTGTGATCTTTGCAACTTTGTGAAGCAGATCAACATACGTGTATGAAATCAATATGCCAATATTGATGTCAGGTCCAACACATTCCAAGATTCATAAAACACATAGTGATTAAACACAGACTGAAAATGTGTAGAACTTACATTAGGGTTCTCGAATCGCCTAAGCCTGGCCCCAAATTAACACGTTTACAAATTACAGAGAAAGAGACTCGGGTGTTGCTAGAGGTGATGTTGTTCACGATGTTGGAGTTCTTTATTGCTTGTATCATCCTTACCTCTCAACTGTTCCATAACCACTTGCAACAATATAAAACACCAAATAATTAAACATTCATTGAAACACCAAATGAAAACTGTAACCAATCTACAGAACGAAGGAAAACGAAAAAGGATTTCGTGATTGCATATTCAAAGACCATATCAGTGGAATACTATAGAGCCAACAGCCAAGAAGATTATGGTAAAGGATGTAGGTAGGATGTTTGTGGTTAAGAAATCATGTGTTCTTGAATACACATGTTCCTAAAGCATAAACATCCAAAATCACATTTGTTTTCAATCAAAATGAACGAAATTTTAAGTACTAATACCATTCAAAATTCACCCATATGAACCTTATTTCTTCAAAAGCATTAATTGCAGTTACACATCTAAACCAAAACATCATACCAAAACAAAATTCATCACAAATGTTGAGGTAATTGGTAGTAAATATATACAAATTAGTTATAACATCTTACCTGCAAATTAACTCGAACATAGAGATTAGTAAAAAACCCGTTGCTCGCAACCACGTCTCCCTGTCACCACCATAACCTTTCACCTATCACAAATATTGAGGCAATCATTAGCAAATATATACAAAATAGGCGTAAGATTTTACCTTTAGATTGAAGCTACATTATAAAATAAGCCCTACCAACCTCAAATGATATATATATTGTTAATATCACACTTCTCATGTTCCCCCTTTCTTTTCTAACTTTAATTGAGTAATTAATTTCAGGAATGTGGCTGGTAACATGTTCTTAGAAGACTCTTAACAACACAAATCAGCATAATTGACAGATTACCATCCTTGTTATCACTGTCTACCTGATCACCTGACACCTACCATCAAATAATGGACATTAATTGGTTGAAACAAAGAAATTATAATTATATTGATTCAAGTAACTTTGTTATATTAAGATATATTATTATAGATCATACACATGAATAATGACAACACCTAACTGCTTTTTCTTAACTTTTTTTATAGTATCTTAATCAAATCTAAATATCAAGACTCATATCTATACTAATTAATGTGTTAGGTTTATTACAAAAGCTAAATATAAAAATACAAGAACAACTTTGTAATAGTTGTACAACCATACTCTTGACCAACTTTAACACTCTAGTGGAATCATGTTATGGAACACTTGATGAGCATAATAGAACACGTAGCATACCAAAAAGTGATGAGGTCGATCCGTTTAGTGAAGTAGTTCATTCTGACCCGTTCATTAGAAATGTAACCTTGACCAACTTACTAAAAATGATGAATTTGGCCATTTTATTAAAGTAGCCTATTATAGACCAGGAAACGACTGGTATTGAAGTCAACTTACTTATAGTCATCTTCCTTCAAATGAACACATAATGGACGATACGGGTTTGAGCCAAAACGGAAAAATAAATTATGGTAGTCAAAACTGGTCGGGCAAGTTGTTCGCCTAACATTTTTGTCAAGCTTTTCATAGACATCGGCAACCTAGATGTTTAAAAAATGGTTATATAAACTATATCATCACAATAGCACTTGGGTTTTTTAATACTGTAATTTATAAAGATATATACGCCACTATACTAAAAACCAATTCAGTTTATATGTAAATGTGACACTGCTAATGAAATCATCTAACTTGAAAAATAGCACAAAAAAGGTTATCATAACTGCAATTCTATGAGGGATGTAGTCGAGTGTTGCCCAAGTATGTAAGACTCAACCTAAGCATCTAACCATCTAGACATGTCCATTGCTGATGAGTGGAGATTCCAACCAACATGAGGATCCCTTTCCCCAAACCCAGGAAGATCATAGTTACCAAGCAAACACCAAATTCTTCTAGGTATCCCTGTTTGAATACAAAGAAAATATTTTGAATTTGGTCTTAAGTCATGAATGACCTGAGAACTCGAACCATTTTGTAAATCCAAGAAGGGCCAATACTCAACTTACTAAACCATAAAACTGTATATGAAATAACAATTTACAACAATTATAATCTCATAAACTTTATTTTTTTTACCCGTATTACCATTCACCTCAAGCCAAATCAGCTACCAAATGAAACCCTAACTAAAAAATATCCTAGAAATCAAGTCAAACACTTATAAATCAAAACCTGAAGCAGAATTTACAACAATTATAATCTCATAAACAATTTATAAAAAAAGAAAAACCATATGTTAAAGATAAAAAATACCTTGGAATAGGGTAAGATTCAGAAGAAGAGGTTCTGGGTGCAACCCTGACTAAATAAGCAAAAACCCAAAATGTAAGCAATAAACAAACGAAAAAAACATAATTGAAGAGCCAAATATAAGTTTGATTTAACTGATAATAGAATCGATTACCTGAGATAGTCACTTGTCCAAGAACGCTAATGATCTGAAACAATAAAACAAATAGAAATAAAGAGGAAGTGAAAGAGTCAACATTGAGGCCAAAACGAAAAAAAAAAACAAATAGAAAACCATGCTCGGAGAAAGCATGTGTTCTATAGAAAGAGGTTGGAAAGAGAGCGCGAGAGAGAGAGAGAGAGGTATAGAAAGTGGTAGGTGGTGGCATAGAGAGAAGATGACAGAGGTTAGATGGGTAAAACGCTGGTGGTATGAGGTGGTGCTGCCGGAGATAGATGTGAGGGTTAGGGAGATCGATGGCGGTGGTTGGTAATGTCTCTGTATGTGTGGAAAGGGAGGATAAAAGAAGCGATGACACATATGCAGAGCTGATGATAAGGCAACAACCGCCCAAATGACCCTATAGTACTAAGCCAACGCACAACAATACAAAAATAATTAAAATACTGTTCAAATGCTAATGCATATTAATATAGTGTAATAGTCATGAACCAAAAGAGATTGTAGCCGTATTAAGGTGTGATGAAATGTGTCTCTACCTATAAGATGGTTCAAGTCTTACAATGGATAAAATGTGTAGATTTACGAGTAGCATTAATCGGTGTAAATTACTTTTTGTTAAAAAAATGTAAAGCTCATGAAACTTGTCCATATCATGTATGTGTTATGGAAAAAACCAGACGTTACCAATACCTTGTGTTCTTACCATAATACATAAAAAGATGAAAAAGTAAAATTTACTAGATCTAATTTATATGAGTTAAACGCGTAAAATTATATAAATTTCAAATTATAAAACTACCAATTTATAGATATATACGACACTTTGTACAAGTTAAACGAGTTACTTGTATCGACTCAACTGCTTAAACGAGTAAGTTACCTCCGCTTCAACAAACCCGAGTCAAACTTGATATAGTTTTCAAAAGCTAACAATGATTGAAAATGCCTCAATACTAAAGGGACAGTCCTTCTCGTTTTCTGCAAGACGTTTAGGATAAGGACAGCCCTAGGAGGTGATGTAGAGAGACGATGACAGTCTAAGACAGCCCATGAGACGGTCCCCATACCGCATAGCCTAACAACTAGTGAGAGACCAGGTCACTAGCACTGCGATTGCGGATTTGTATAGCCTTTTGGACGGTTACGATTGTGATGGTGTTGTGTAACACCATACACCTCAGCACACGCTAACCTACCCAAAACTCATCGAACAAACAATAACCTTCGTTCATGAGCTTGATCAATTTCTCTATCGTTGTAACGTCGCTGTTGTTCACCAGTTCGCATCAAATCCAAATCTAATATTATTATTAATAATATTATTATTCGGTTTACAAATCAATCATTCAATTAAAGCTCTATTTTTATGGCATTAGCTCTGTTGTTTTGATACACTTGATCCATTGCAATGGCTCATTGGCTTAAAGCCGCTGAAGGTATACATCATTCACTCTATCTTTGTTCTACTTCTATTTATAAAGTAATTTATAGCTTAATTTGATACAAATCTGAAATTGTAAGGTAAGGAATGCTGATTTGTAACTGATTTTGATGATATTGCTGTTGTACGATGTGTATTATGTGATTGATAGATTAGATTAGGTTAGGTTAGGTTAGGTTAATAGGTGTTAGGTAGTTTAGTAATTTAGTTATATAATATGTGTATGGATCTGGATCTTTGGAGTTAGTATGTGAAAGACAGCTGAAGTAAGTTTTTATTCATGATTTCACGCCAACTTACTCATGCTTGCAATTTTTTAGTTAATCGAAAAGCGAGGGTAAATGAGTGGTTAACGTTTAGGTTGCACGTTTGTGGAATTTATGGAAAGAAAACGTTGTATTGAGCTTTTGTGGTTGTATGTGTTGATGAAGTGTGGAGCAACATCTAAGATCCTGAAAATCGATCCAAGAACCTTGGGATGGAAAAAGTTACTTTGGACATTGGCGAATTCATTGCTTGAACTTGAACTGTTGTAGGATATAATAAAAATTAATGGGCTTGTAGGCTGGTGGTATCAAGGTGTGATCGAAAGGTGTCCCTTCCCAGGAGGTTGAGGGTTCGAGTCTTGTGGTGGACAAAAAGGTGTAGATTTAGGAGTAGGATTAGTGGGTGGGTGAGTTAGGTGTTAAAAAAGGTAATTTTTAGAAGATACTTGAATCACATCGTAATGATCTTAGACAATTTTTTACTGTTGTGCTACTCATAAGTTTCGTTTTCTATATCCATATCTATTGATGAAGTTTTTTGAGAAAAAAAAGCTCTAAAGAAACCTGAATAGGCTTCATTGTCAACATTACTGCCCTATAGCAGGGCATGGGAAGCTTTGATCTCCTTTGTAGTATGACTTTGTTTTCCTGTCAAAAATGGTATGTCAGCACACCACCTATAGTAAAGTCAACTCTTGAACTTGTTAAAATTGTATCACGTCTCATTTTACAGTTGTATGAGTGAGAGCAGTTTTTAATGAAAGCTTGTGCTTCTTGGCATGTCTTTACTCTTTAGTACCAGGGTTTATTTCTCTGTTGTTTCTGTCTTTATCCTATAAAACCTTTTAGGTAGTTGATCTTGTTTGATAGATACCACCTTTATGCTTGGTATATGCTGCTGTTATCAAATTTATTGCGTCTTGATTTTGATATTAGCTTTTTGGTCATCAATACATAACAATATGTTTTAGGGTAGTTATTTTTTGTTTGTGGGCACACCCATATTAGTTATACTATAGTGAGGTACTGAGGTAGTTTGCTAGGAAAATACATGACTGCTTGTCACATTATATGCGATTCTATGACTTGAAGTTTATGAAGACTTGCAAAATTTCTGGTATGTGTTGCACAGATCTGTTTGAAGTTGTAGACCGGAGGGCAAAGCTTGTAGTTGGTGATGAGCAACCAGACTCACAGCCATCAGGTTAACAAAAGTATCTCTGTATAATGCATTTAAAAATGAATATTTACATGTGCTTGTATGATGTATACATGACAGTCTCTCCAGGCCGTGTGCAGTGTTTTTGTTTACAAATGAATTGATTATTTACATTAGCACAAAATCTGGAATTGATTATGATTTATGAAAACAGATATTCATCTCTATAAAAGATGTTACACAACTATGCATCAGTATTCTTTTATATTTTAATAAAAGGATTATGCAACAAGATCCATGTTGATAAATTGAATAAATGAAAGATTTATATGCACGCCTTTGTAGCCTCTACTTCTGATATATGCATGGTGGTTGTCTATATGACTTATTCGTTTAATTTTTTGTGATTTTCCCATTGTGCACTGTCAGCTTCCAATGGACAAGGATCTAAAGCAAAGAGTAAAAAGTTAAAAGCAAAGGTATTCTAGATGTTTATGTGGGATTTATATAAATACATGCGAGTATTCTGATTTGCAAATGGTCTAAACTTACACTATTTATAGACCACAAAGGAGAAATCTTCGAATGAAACGTCTGTGAAGGTTGATACTTCATTAAATAGAACTAGCTCTGGTGCATCATTTTCAAAAGTCTCATCTGTTAAAGATTTACCTGCTGCTTTGACTGATAATCATGGGATTACAACTAATGAGGAGCAACACAAAGTTAATAATGATATATCCAAATCAGATGTTCCTGTGTATGATGAAGATACAGCAACTGAAAATATCAAACAAGAGGCTGCTCCACCAATCTTCAATGGTAATCATGTTAATGCGGATTCTTCAAATCTTGGTGAGGAGATCTTGTCAGCACAGGTAACATTTGAAGAGACTGAAGCTGAGAAAAAAATTATGACTGATACTGGTCAAGATGTCTTATTGAAAGATAAAGGAAGTGAAATAGTGATCAACAGAGAGGGATCTCAATCTTTAGATTCAGATACACCTTCAAAAATTAATTCACCAAAAGTTAGTGATATCAAAATTGAACACGAGCTAGATAAAAACAAGTATCAAGAACATAAACTTGTAACTTCCCCAAAGAAAGTACAAGATCAACCTGAATCCCCAAAGAAAATACAAGATGATCCTGGTTCCCTAAACAAAGTACAAGATCAGCCTGGTTCCACAAAGAAAGTACAAGATCAGCCAAGGGAAGAACGGGATCAGCCTGGTTCCACGAAGAAAGTAGAAGATCAGCTTGATGAGGTAAATTGGCACATACTAATTCTTTGTTAAACGGTAAAAAAGTGTTAGCTTAAAAGGGGACTGATCAAATGGGCTTAACCGGTCCACGCCCACCTGAAGTGTAGTTAACACACAAACCTTCTAAACCATTTTTTTTAAGAGATTAGATTTTTATTGAAGTAATGTAATTTTTGTAATCATAATCATTTTATAAAATTTTTTTTGGACAAAAATGTGTCAGGTCAACCAACTCATACCAAAGATTACGTTTTTCTTTTTAAAATTTTAACCCAGACCTAGTTTGATCAGTTTACCCCCCTCCTTTCTGTCACGTCTATAATGTTGAGTGCATGGCACAAGAGGTTTTTATTGACTTTTTTTTGTTCAATAGGCGAAGGGGCTGCTTGAAAGTACAAAAACTACTGGCCAGTCAAAAGAGGCTAGGCTAGCCCGGGTAAGACTAAGTCTATGTCATGTTATGGTGTATATAGGGTATTGTTTTTCTACCTATATAATAGTAATAGTGTTGATTCTATATGAATGCATGTGTAAGGAGTTTAGGTTTTATCTTACGAAAAAAAAACAATAGCAAGAATTATGAAAGCAAAGAGCGTGAAGTTATTGTGCTTTCTGTAGGTTTGTGCTGGGCTTTCATCACGCCTTCAAGAATATAAATCAGAAAATGTACAGTTAGAGGAGCTTCTTGTAGCAGAGGTACAGTGTTGACGCATTTATGGTCCTGCATTATTTATAAATCGAAGAAATGTGATCTTTTCTATTTTTTTAACAGAGAGAGCTAAGTAAATCATATGAGGCTCGCATACAACAATTGCATAAAGAACTGTCTTTATCAAAGGAGGAGGTGAACAGAGTGGAGTCAAGTATGTTGGAGCCTTGGGTGCAAAGAATGCTGAAATCGAGGCACTTGCCAGTTCCATGGACATGCTAAAAAAGCAGGCTGCTTTATCTGAAGGAAATTTGGCATCATTGCAGGTTTTATGCACTCCCATCAAGAATGCAAGTTTACATCTTACTCTTGCAGCTATCTTTTATGTTTTTGTTTCTGGACTTAGCTTAGTAATTTTCGACTTTTTATTGATTATGAGCCCTTTTCTGACTTCTAGGACTCCCCCTTGATTGATATCATAGAGGCAACCCAGTCTGATCTATCTTGAATTGCAATCTAAACCAATTAACTGAGATTCCTGTTTCATTGGGAATTTAAGTTTTTCTTATACTCAGATACCAGCCTCGTATTATGTGCTTGTTGAAGTGTCAAGCCTGCTCTGAATTGATGTAGATTAAATATGACTTCAAGAGCATAATTAAGTCAAACCTTTTATGTTTTTCAGTTCTTGTTTCTGGACCTGGTTTAAATTTTAATAGTTTTTTGCCTTTCAATTGATTCTGAACCCAGTTCTGACCCTTGGTATTCTCCCTTGAGTGTTATCATAGAGACAACCCAGTCTGATCTATCTTGAATTGCAAATGAAATTCTGTTACTTTGGATTCCAATTTTCAGAAATCATAAGTTTTTTATTTTTGGGTGGTCGAATCATTGTAATCGCTTTCGGTGTTATGAATAAAGTGCTGCGTTTGGTTGTTCAAAAAAAAAAAGTTTTTATTAGTTAAATGAATACCAGCCCCTGTATCGTTTGATTGTTGAAGTGTCGAGCCAACTTTGAATTGATATAGATCACATTTGTGAGTTGCTCCTTTAATAAACGAGTCTTGGAATTTCTCCTCATCGGACTCTCTAGTGACCTCTTGAATTCCCAACAACATTTTGTATCATGATTTTGTGCTCTCATCATCATACTTGCTTGTTGTTATGCTTGATTATTTTGACATACCTTATTTTTCAATTACTACAAAATTATATTGTTGATAATTATTTCCGTTGTATAATTTTTTTTTCAAGCTTTATTATATGACAATGTACTACATTTTACCAGGCAAACATGGAGTCGATAATGAGGAATAGAGAGTTAACCGAAACAAGGATGATGCAAGTAAGACACTGATTGAAGTCATAAAGTGATGCACTAGATGTTTAATTTGGACATTTGTGATTATTATATTGTTTTGTGTGGTGTACTATGTGATTGTGCAGGCTTTGAAAGAGGAGCTTGCATCTGCAGAACGAAGGGCAGAAGAAGAACGTTCTGCACACAATGCTACCAAGATGGTTTGGATCAACTTCACTTT
>JAUTDX010002850.1:0-49071 GCA_030844895.1 Ambrosia x helenae | reverse complement strand
TCACAACAATAACCAATTAGGCTTTGTTCTGGTTCAGATATGTTTAAACGCAAAGTGTTTAAACATTTAGACGCAAGTACTATCAACCCAGCAAAATTTTTTTTTTTTAAGTACAGATATTAATACTAGACTTGTTCTGGTTCAGACAAGTTTAAACGCAAGTAATAATATCAAGTGTTTACATTTAGACGCAAGTACTATCAACCCAGCAAAATTTTTTTTTTTTTTAAAGTATAGCAATATGGTATGGAAATGAAAGAGGATGAAAAAACTTGTTTTTATGGAGTAATTTTTTTTTTTAAAATAATGTCGTATAAAAAGTTATGGCCGTTTAAACATGGAGGTGGAAGTGTGATTATTTCTTATGGAAAGCCACTTGGAGAGGTCTCGAACCTCTGAGCCACCTCCCAAGAATGGGAGGATTTTGGACACGTGGCCACGTGTTAGTGGCTCTTTTTCTCAAAGGTCATGGAAATTGGTTAAGGTGCCTCGGGAAAGGGGAACCGGTCTCACAAGACGTTCCACTGGCTATTTTCCGTAAAACATGGACATCAACGGCTATTTTCGTGATTTTCCCTTATTTATAAGCTCGAGTCAATGGACCTGAAATTGCTAGCATCCCAAACAAATGCAGGACCCAAGTGACTTCTTCATATGTTCTTACAAGTAACTGAATCTTTTTAGAATTTGAATATCCATCTTCACTCACCAAATATAATAAATAAATACTCACCAAATGTGATAAAAACACTTATTCAATAAAAAAGTCATCACATGTATTATATCATAGTTGTTTTGCCTTGTCCCTCAACACAGACTTCTCTATCTTACCAGTTGAATTTCGTGGCAAATCTTGAAATATTACAGTCCGAGGCGCCATATAATGTGGCATATGATCCCGACAGTAGTCAATAATTTGTTGAGCATCAACCTTAACCACCTTGTTTCAACTTGACAAAGGCACATGGTGGTTGTCCCCAGTGGTCATCCGGCGCCCCACAAAACCGCCACTTCAAGAACCCCTTCATGGGGTGTAAAATCACAGATTCCACCTCGATGGTGGATATATTCCACACCCCCGGATATTACATGTCTTTGAGGCGGTCTTTGACCTCATAATACCCGTCTTCATGCCTCACCCCAAGATCCCCGCTTCTGAACCACCCTCCTGCAAAAGCCTCTTTGGTTGCCTTAGGATCCTTCAAATACCCGCTCATGACTGTATATTGCCCCTCATCATGATCTCCCCAAATGATTTTCCATCATGTTTTATACGCTCTCCATTGTAACTGGATCTTTTACATCCACGTCCTCCAACCCAAAGTGTTTCACTCCTTGTCGTGCTTTCAATCGTCCTTTTTCTTCAACTGCCAACAAATCCCACTCGGGTTTCCATAGACACCCATGTTCCTACTAGCCCATACGTTTCAGTGAGGCCATAAGCGTGAGATACATGGAACCCCAACTCCTCTATCTTGGAAATAACTGTAGCAGGGCGGGGTGCGCCAGCATCATGATCTCAACCTTGTGTGGAAGCTTTCCGATGAGCATTTGCAATCATGTCAAGACGGTGGAGCTCCGCCCATATGTGTGACCTTATGAAAGACTAATATTGTCAAAGATATGCACAGGGTCAACACGTCGTAGACAAACATTGGTCCCGCCAACTAGTGCAACCCCCCAGGACAAGCACCATCCGTTGCAGTGGAACATAGGCACCGTCCAAAGGTATGTAGGCATCTCTCCCATAGAGTGGATGAAGACACATGATAGCGCGTTAAGATAAGCGCCCCGGTGACTATAGACAACCCCTTTTGGCTTTGATGTGGTTCCCGATGTGTAGTTTTAAACTAATAGGATCACATTCATTATGCGGTCGAATTACAGAAAAGCCACTTGCTGCCTCAGCCCCACTCTCCACAAGACTCTCGTAATCATATTCGTATTCATAATTCACACATAGCGTCGGTTCAGGTATTATGACAAGAAGAGGCGTGGATCTTGATTCTTTTGAATAAGATGGATGGCCTCCTTGGCAAGTTGAAGTAGCTGTAGTCAACAAAGAGGACCTTGGCTTCCGAATGTTGGAGAATGGTTGCGAGCATGTTGGGAATCGAGGCGTGTGTTAAGAGGGCAGATAATGGCTCCAGGCCATAGGAATCGCAAAATGAAGTTCTACCATGGCAGGGATGTTTGGTGCTAGTGTGGCTACCTGCATTGACAGTTCCAACACATGTTTTAAAACATAAATTTTGTAAAGAATAAGATTTTGTTAACTAGACTCACAACGTCACCAAGAAAACACCCAACCGATAGAGAGCATATGCAAGGTTAAGACAACGACGATGGTTTGTTCCCATGTACTTGATATTGGGTCCATAAACCACGGAGACCCGGTCTCTGTAAACTTGGGGCAGCTCGCTCCAAGAAGCTAATAAGGTGATAAAGGAACATAATTTGCTGTTGACCGAACCAACACAAACACCTTCCACTTCAATGTAGATTGATGAGTTGGCAAGCTCTCACATCGGACCTTAATGCAACAACCCTTTTTCCATGAAGTGTGAAGGCTGATGCTATTGGACTTGTTGATCATAAACATATTGTTCAGTTGTAGGTAGCCACCTGCATGTATTTAGCATCATCAAATCTGTATATAGAATAAAAAATTTGTACTTCTGGAGAAAGAATCCTCATGGATGGATTTTGTAGACAATTGCTATGACAACAATCACCAACACCACCTTACTGAGCATAATCTCATCCATAGCTATAAAAATTTTTAGTAGAGTCTACGGGGGTGGGATGTAGGCACACCTTACCTCTATCCCAAGGGATAAAGAGGCTATTTCTAGCAAGACCCCCGGCTCCAAAGATAACCATATATAAGAGTTAGGAAACACATAAAAGGCAAATAACTAAATATAAAAAAATAAACATGAACACACTAATAAAAATAAGCAATACATCATATCAACACACATGCAAGTGATAAGTTACAGAAGTCACCGAAACAAAACTAAAAAAGCTAAGCCCTAAGACAAGACAGTAATACATGATAGCAACCCCTAAAAGTCCTTAAATTAACCCTACATCTAACAGGTCATTTATAAATCACTCCTCCTAAGTAAGTTCCGTCATGCCTCTACTCCTCCCCTAACAATGAGATTTACTATTGTTCTAATTGTTTTTGTCACATGTCTCCTCTTGACATGCCCAAACCATCTCAATATCCACTCACGTATCTTATCTGATATATTAGCTATTTTCAATCTCATTTCTTATCATGTCTAACCTAGTGTGCCTACACATCCACCTCAACATCCTCATCTCCGCTACATCCTACTTACGCACATGTATCTTCTTAATGGCCTAGCAAGATATTTTGTATTACACAGCAGGCCTGATCTTGCGATACCCCAGTGGACACCTATCCACTTACATCATCCAACCTGAACGCGGTACGCTATGTCACTATCTTTCTCCCTATCCCTTTATACAAATGAACCTAAATACTTGAATTTAGCCACCTCTGGAACTACCTGCCCTTCATTGGTGATTCCGGTATCCTCATCCTAGCCTGCATTACTGAAATCATAGTAAAGATACCCAGTTTTAAAAGCGACTAAATCCTTAAAGCTTTGCCTTCAAACTTTTTATCAATATGAGTTTTGATTCTGTCCTAATAACTTTTAATATTAGTTTGTCTGGTAATAATCATTTATCATAAATCAAAGATAATTAATAGAATATAATAATATTTATACTTATTTTAACTAACATACAAAAGAATGTTAACATCTCAATAGTTATTCACAATTTCATAAAAGTAATTTGATTGAACTATGTGAAACTAATATTAGTAAATAGGATTATTGTAAAGTTGTGATTCAGATCGATAAACGAACAAATCAAAAGGAAATTTGACTAAACTTGTGAACTAATATTATTGTAAAGTCATGATTGGATCGATACATGAACAAACATAGCTTGGTTCGTAGATAGAAGGTTTGGTGACACGACATAAACTTTCAATCGACACAGCTTTCATTACATGAAATGTTACAATACCAAAAGAGATCATATCGTCTAAGGCCCCTAGGGAGATCCGCATGACCTCCCCTTTCACATATTGGTCAAAACATCCGAAAACTAAAAATTCTCACACATGAAACTGCCTTATCTCTCATTCGCCTGGTCACTTCAGGCGAATGAGACTCATATGCTTGGTCCATCTCCAGGTGAATGGGAGCCGTACAACTCATTCTCATACGCCGGTCTCTTCAGGTGAATGTAACCTTGTTTGCATACGTTTAAATTTAAACGTGTAAATTTGATTTTTGATGTTGTATTTTACTAATAATAATAAGTGTAAATAGAAATTTTGAATCTGAATTGGTTTTAATTGTGTTCTCGTAGTTCTCCCAAAACATGAGTACTTGAGATAACTCTTTCAGGTTGTGATTATGATAAAATAAAAAAGAAAAGTTAATAACCAAAAGATAACTATTTAATATATCAATATGTGTATAAAAAAATATAATAACAAAAATGATAATAGATCGCTAAAACCAGAAAATAACAATACCATATTCTGATAGGAGGAAACGGGTTTGTAGTTTAAGCGCGTGTGATTCATACCTACAACAATTGATAACTGAATAATGTTGACAATATCTATTAATACGTGTATATATATGTAAAATATAAGAAATTAAATCATACCTTAGAAACTTAATTTTATTATTGGATGTGAAGCTTCGATCATACAAAAGTAATGATATAATATTAAGGATATGGTGGTCTGGTTAAGAAGATAATCGCCTAGCTTACACGATCATGTACACAGATTTTTCCCATTTTTTTCTAATGTAAATGCAGTATCAAAAGTACGCACTTATATAGCAAAAGATTATAAGGTGCACAAGGAGAATAAAGTAATTAACATTAAAGTTGGCATGGAATTACAAATTCAACCTTCGTAGCTAGCTCTACCCAACCTCGAATACGATATATAGTCATAGACATAGCTCCTAAGTAATTGTTGGACCGGATAGCTATGTAGTTTTCTCGAAGGGTTATCCACAGCAATAGTTTATTTTTCAGGAGGCTAGTGTTATGTATTAAGATTTGCATTCAGAAAAGGGTGGTGGCGCAGCTTGTTTCCCGCTTCTACCTTCTATTTTGATGTAACTTGACAAGTTTTAAAAATGAAATTATTACTAGAAGAAAAAACAATTTATTACAAATAAATACCATTTAACCTTATACTTTCAAATATCTAAACGCATACCACTTTTACAGGGTCAATTCACTTAAAGACAAAACTTTAAATTAGACAAAACTTGATATAGTAGAATTATATACTCTTTCAAAACCACAACAACTGTCAAGTGGCGCCGGCGGTATAGTTTTCCGGGGAACGCCCATGCCAAACTTTGAATTCAACGTGGGGTCCCGCTAAGATAATATGGTCTTGCCAAAGTGAGCAACGATACTCTTCAATTTAGAGAGTGTGTATAGTGAAACACAGAAAATTTCCGTTCCACAAAATAATAATAATAATAATATAATAATAATAATAATAATAATAATAATAATAATAAAAAAAAAAAAAAAAGTCAAGACAAAACCTAAGGAAAAAACTTAAAAATGGAAAGTTAAGGACAAAACTTAATAAAAACAAGAATTACTCTATCAATTAAGGTAAGGACAAAACTTGAATAGAAAGTTGGAGGATTAGAAAAGTATAGTCAGTTTGAAAATAGAAAGTTGGCACAATAAGGCATAATTAAGCCGACGCTATGGGTTGGATTTAATACTCTAGGTGGCTCTAGATTTAAAATACGCGACATAAATCACATAAACGATCACATTATCCTGGATATTAATTTACAAACTTTGATGAATAATTGATGGCAATCTTATAATTTCAGGTTTTTTGAAGGATGTTTTGGTCTTTTGTTGTTATCATGTATATCTCTACTACATTATAAAGGGGGAGAGATGGCTAAATGTGTCCAAAATGTCAAATTTAAGATGGTAACTTAAAAGTCACAAGTGTAATTCTCTAAACTTTACCACATTTCTTCCTTTTATGCCCCTTATATGCATTAAGATGTTTGTACTTATCAATGCATTAGATGTTTATACCATGCCCTTCATGTATAACTCTTCAACACACTTTATATCAAGATATAACCCACTTTAATAAAAACCATTTATGGCTAACGAGTGTACATAAATACATGAAAACTGAAAAACTGAATTGAAGAGTTCTTCATCAACAGCAACTAAATGCGACGCTCTTCATCACCGGCTTTTCAATGTGACTCCTCATCATTGCCAGTTAAATGCTTCATCCGTTCGATTTCTCATCAGCAATCATTGCAGTCAGTTTCATCCCATCTTAACCGTTCCATCGATCTAGCTGCATTCACTGATTTTTTATTTTAATTCATCCATCACACTTGCCCATTTACGTTTTCATCTTCACTCTATCCCGTAGTTCGTCTTCCTATCTCTAACGCACAAATAGTGGATAGTCTTTCTTTTGTTGCTTGATTGGATGAACAAAGGAATTGCAGAAGAAATATCTATGTTAGGGTCACGACTTGCTTGGTCAATTAGTAAGCTCTTGTTGTTGCTATCTCTTTTTGGGTTTTTTTTTTGTTTCATTCCGTCAAGATGCAACGGGATTTGTTTTATTGTTTGTCAAATTGGATTATTGCTTCTATTGATATCGTTTTTTGGTTTTTTAAATTCACATTGGTGTTAAATCTTCTTTATTCTTTGTAAAAAAATGTAAACTTTTGATGATTACTCTTTTGTCAGGATTATTTTTGGGATGGACGTCAAGGTTCGAGCGGTCCAATTGGGCCAATTACCTGAGAGCTTGTGTTACCAGGTTCTTAACAATGATGTCTCAAGAGTTGTTGTTTGTGTGGCCTGATGAGAATGGGTTAGAAAGGGCTCGTGCCACCAAGACTCGGATGTAATCATCCATGTATTTCGTATCTTGTATCTATTTAGTTTTATTAGTTTGATATATATGTCATGATTTACTGTTTAATTTATTTAGTTGACTAATTAGTCTTTGGTGGTCATATATTATTGGTTCAAGGTGCCATGAGTTTGAGCTGCTTATGAATCTGCTGATTTTGTAGTCAAAACTTCAAGACTCTTATGGAACAAGAAGGGATTCATCATCTTTTATCTGGTGAACAAAAGGTATGAAAGAATTCAATCAAAACACTAAGCTTTTTGCTATACTTGATATGTTTGTCAAATTGGAATATTGCTTCAATTGATATCGTTTTGGTTTTTTAATTCACATTTGGTGCAAATCTTCTTTATTCTTTGTAAAAAATTGTAACTTTTGATGATTACTCTTTTGTCATGATTATTTTTCTATTTAGCTGGTTGTACGCATGTACAATTAACTTTGAGCCACCTTAGACCATGACCCGTTTGTGTTAACTTGAAATGGTTTCAACTACTAATTATTTTAAACTTATTATGATAAATAATGTTGAAATATCTATAACCACTTTAAAAATACAAATTAAGAAAACAGTGTAACAAGAGTAAAGTCAACAGAAAAGAAAGTTCCATTCATCCCAAAAGGTTAATTATATTCTCTTTAGTGTTCAAAGTGTGATGTGTTTGGGTTAATTGTCTTTTGGGTTATCATGTAGTATGGGATTTAATTTTAAATCCTATTTTAGTTAACATTTTAACCATAGTTTCCAACTAATTACTCCGAATGATCTTTCAAAAGTGCATTGGAATTAATGATCTCCATGGCGTGCTTCTATATGCATATATTATGTAGAGTTATCCTATTGAAATGACTGTTAGATATATTTAGTTTCTGATTAACATATTGCTCCTTCAAAAGTGGAATGATATTCCTGATTCTAATACAGAATGTGGATAGTGCCTGATTCTAAAGTTAGTATCAGAATGTTGTGATATAAAAAGGTATGGTTTTCTTTTGAAAAAAATCTTAATTTTGGTTTCTATTTTAAATTAATTATGATCAGTTTCAGTAAAGTTAGTTATGTTGGAGTCGTTTATAACAGATGATGAAGATTGTCGAACACGAACCAAAACATATTCTCATGCTTTCAGCCTGATGCGGCTTGCTTATCATGAAGCTTCAACATAAATACCTGGTTAGTTATTTTTGCTTCCATTAGAGGTGGTCTGGGTTACCTGAATAATGGACCAAAATAGGTTCGGCTTGAAATGTGTAAGCCTATAGGTGGGGTTGAGCTGCAAACAACGCATTTGAACTATGTTATGTTTCATTGTAGATTGTTTGGGTTTGCTATAAAACGGGCCAATATGGGTTGGGTTGGATAACGTGTCGAATCTTTGTTGTCGATGCCGCTACCCCGGTCGGATAACAGGTCAAAACGCATTATGGTTGTCATTGTTTGGTACGGGTTGGAATGGGCCACATTGACCCGCAAAACACTTTTTCACCCTTAAAGATAACTGACTTATATTATAAAAGTATTATTATTATTATTTTATTTTTGAAATGTGCCTAAAGTCAATATTGGTCGTTGCAGACTAAAATCGCTTGCGACGATTTATTCAAGTGGCATGAGTTGTAGGTCGAGCCGAAAGCATCCCTTCGCAGGATGGGAAAGTTGTTTGATACAAAATATTCTCACATGTTGTGTCTATTGTTCACGTGATGCAAGAGCAAGACCTTACAGATTTACAATGGGAATTAGATTTTAGGTTGTTTCTGAATGTTTTTTATCTTGAATAGATTTGGCTTCTTATAGAAACTATCTTTATGCTTTTGATCCTGAATGTTGTTTCTGATGCCATCTGTTTTATTTTAGATTTAACAACTGGACATAAATGTTCTGATTAACAGTTAACGCTGCCTTCGGGTCGACGTGAATTTTACGTGAATTTTAGAAATATGAGTTCTGAAATATTGCTTTATGTATTAACATATCGTGTATGTCTTTTGATTCTTTACAAACTGTGAAATAAAGTACCTTGGGTTTTAAAAGCTTTTATATACTTAATTTCAAGACAAAAAGCATTATCAATCGAAATTTACTTGTCGAGTTGAACAACTTGGCTTATGCAAACAAAGAGGTAAATATGGCAAACATTTGAATTGCTGTCTCATGAGGTGAGTGCTCAATATGCCGTGGTTGTGAAAACAAGCCTTTGGACGATAAGCGTATGAAAAGTGCTAGCTAAATTATACGAATAAAACTATAAAGAGATACTACACTATAAAGAGATACTACAAAATATATCATGAGAGGATCGATAAAGTAACACTAACAAGTATCGCCCTATAAATTGTCGTCCCGCAGCAACGCGCGGGTTCCCCACTAGTTAATTTACAATTTACAAACTTTGATGAATAGTTGATGGCAATCTTATAATTTCAGGTTTTTGAAGGAACCTTATCAATTGGTGGGCGGGTAGTCTTATTAAAAGCCGTGCTCGATAGCCTCCCCTTATATAATTTCTCCCTTTTCCGAGCGCCTAATGGAGTAATTGAGCAATTAGAAAAACTTAGAAGGCGCTTCTTTTTGGGGTGGGACCGACGAGAAAAGTAAGACGGCTTGGGTAGCTTGGGAAAGAGTAATTAACCCGAAAGACAAAGGTGGGATTGGATTAGGCTCCTTGAAACATATGAATATGAGTCTCATTCTTAAGTGGTGGTGGCGTTACAAGAATGAACCACGTAGCCTTTGGAGAAGAATTATTGATGCCATTCACCACAACGAGAGAGCGTGGTCGTACTTGCCTATCAAATCAACTATAACGGGGTGTGGAAACTCAATTCTAAGGTCGGGAAAGACTTTGATGATGTTAACATTCAGGTTGAGGGTCTGTTTAAAGGGGGGCTTGAAAACGGGTCGGGGATTCGGTTCTGGATCGACTGCTGGATTGGAGACCTCCCACTCAGGAACTACAAGATTGCACTGAACTGCTACGAGGCTGCCAACTTTCAAATGCTTCTGATTTCTGGAAATGGTCAGCAGATAGCGCTGGTGGCTTCTCAACCGCCTCCTGTCGCAAGATCCTGGCTGCTGCTGCCATTCCCTTTTACCCGTTCGAGTGGTGCAGTCTCGTGCCGAAGAAAGTTAATTTACTCGCATGGAGGAGTGAACAAGAGCGAATCCCCACACTGGAAGGATTACACCGCAGAAAAATCATCACCTCCTCTACTCTTTGTCCCCTTTGCAGCGATCAACCGGAAACAGCCGAGCACCTTTTCACAGCATGCTTCTTCGCAACTCAGATCTGGCAGAAGGTTTGTGGTTGGTGCAATGTTCCCCCTTTCATCACTTTCAGCTTCAAAGACGTCCTCAACGCGCACAACATTAACGGCATTGGAAAAGGTGAAGAAAAAGACTATCAAAGCAATAATCTTAACAACACTTTGGGTAATATGGACAACAAGGAACAAGAAGATATTCATTGGGAAAAGGCCATGTCTGGACCAAGGATTGGGTGAAATAAAATCGCTATCATACAACTGGGTCACGAACCGTGGTAAACATATTTCGAAGGATTGGAACAAATGGGTCGTTTTTGATCTCAATGTATAATTGATCACTAGGCTTGGTGTATTTCTTGTATATCTATTTAGCATCTTGCTATTAGAGATCTTTGTAAATATTGGGTTTGGTAATAAAATTGTTTGCCTTTCAAAAAAAAAAAAAATCTGATTGGACTAACATGATGGTGATGGTCGCGTATACTTATAGAGCCACGTGTCTCTTACCCACAAACACATAGAGAGGAGATGCGGAGATTTTGCCTGGAGAAAGAGAGAGAAGCATTAGACGGAGAGAAAGAAGCATTAGAGAGAGATCCTAATACGGCCAGTGACGCCCACCTGGGAACCACTTCTCCCCTCACAATCTGAAGCTTGGGAACCCATCGACGGTGTTGGCGGCTAGCAGGGTTTAGGACGATACACGAGTACAAAGCAATAAGGGATGTTTGATCGGAGGTTGCCACAGTTTTAACAGTGACGGTGGTATGATTACTATAGCCAATTGTCTGGTTCACATAAAAATACAATTATAAAGTAATTACTTTTAATGGCACCATTAAGTTATTAATGTTGGATATATAGTATGTCCGATGTAATTAAAGTTGAGGTCAACGTAACTCGACCCGGTACGATCCGAAGAGTTACACGTTGGTATACGAATCAGATAAGTTCACGAGTCGGTATATTTTTATTTTGTGAAATAATAAATGTTTTGGACTCGAGGGACTTTATATTAATTAGATTAATATTAAGAGGATTATAAATATATAATCAAAGGGGGCTTAATGTAAGTTCTTGTTTTATAAAAAAGGGATTAAGGTGCAAACCCTAATCACGCCTTTTAACAAAACAACCCCCTTCCTCTCCAAGAGTTGGCCGGTCCTAGAACCGCCGTCGCCCGGTTGCTTCTATTCGGCCACCGTTGTCGCCTTCCTCTAGTGCAAGTTGTTGCTCTCGGTTGGCTCGTGCTCGGTTGTGAACTTCAATTCCTTCTAGGAAGGATTCATTGTAACCCGCGTGTTACAATTCCAGTGTAGTCGTCAAAGGTTGATTACTAAACCCCTATGGTTGTTAATATTATTTATTTGTTTATACGCGTTTAACTAAGATCCTAATTGGGAATGTTTTATTAATCGGATTAATAAAATTAAATATATATTTATATATATATAAATTGGCTCATATTATATATTGTACATAATCGGTTTTATTAATAAATATAAACCGTTTCCGCTTCGTATTTGATACCATGATTCCCAACAGTGGTATCAGAGCCACGGTTACTCGCGTATAGATGGTAAAGTTATAATTTAATTTGATCTATGTTTTATTTGTCAAAAATTGTTTATTTTGACAAAAGATCAAAAGCTTTTAGTTGTTCATGGATTGTGATGTGAATCGAGCCCTAGGTATTTGACCCTTGTCATGGTTGTGTTTGTGATGTTTTATTTTTTATTGATTTGTATTTTTATTACGAATATTGGATCCGGGTGTAATAGATAGGATTAAAATAGATTTGTTTTTATTGTATTTTCAAATTTATTTTTGTAATCCTACAAGTACAAGATCAGGATGAAGATAAAAAGGCGAACAGGTT
This sequence comes from Ambrosia x helenae, assembly GCA_030844895.1. NCBI lineage: Eukaryota > Viridiplantae > Streptophyta > Magnoliopsida > Asterales > Asteraceae > Ambrosia > Ambrosia x helenae. Next base: position 36,922 of record JAUTDX010002850.1, on the reverse strand, counting down.
CCATGAAAATAGAGATCTCGAGTCAAGTGGGAGTTATCAAATCGGTTTTGAAACCTTTTAGACTAGTTCGTTTTGTTTTTGGCTAAAACGAAATGGCCGATCTATTAGGGGCTCGATTCGTTTAATAGGGTATTTAAAACTATACCGTGTCGAGTGTTGAAAGGACTTTCAATTATCACGAATTATATAAAATTGGATTTAATAAACTGTTGTGTAACTCGCATCATGCTACGAATTATTCAAAATATTTAAGGTAAATATTAAAATAAATCCCAATTTTAAATTGATGTTTTATGCCACCCTTAATGAGTTAACACTTCATTTTAAATCGAACCCAAAATGTTAGTGTTGAACCTGCATCTGGGCGTTGATTGTGAAAGAATGTAATCATCGCATTTTCTGTGTAACATAGGCTGGTGTTACAGTTAACAGTAAAGGACCCAAACATCACTTGTTCATCAAGTGGGCATAGTTGGGGTTAAACATACATCGCTTTTAAGCGATAACCCCAAATGGAGAGTTGTGAAGTGGACACAATTAACAATCGTTGTTTACCTACCTAATCATACCAGTGGATAGTGCTAAGCCAGTTCACTGTGTCTTGATGAATCGGGGTCTCATCCTAATTAATTTTTGCTTTGGGCTCATAAAATAATTAGGACATTTAAAACCATAAAATACTAATAAATTAATTTTGAACTTTGTAGATGTCATCTGAAAAGAATTTCGCTTCCCAATTCTCTCTCAAGTCCATCTTAGAGAAGGACAAACCGAACCACTCCAACTTCATGGACTGGCACCGCAACTTGATAATTGTTCTCAAGGCGGAGAACAATTTGTATGTTCTTGAAATGCCAGTACCTGATGAACCCATCAATGTAACATCCGGCAAAAATCGATATGTTTCCGTACGTAATTAGTATATGTAATTAACGGTTTAAGTGCATATTTAAATTAATTGGATTGATTTAGCCTTAGAGAATAGCGAATTCCCCATAAGATGCATAGGGATGCACATGTTAATGTTGAGGCACGACGAAGTCGCGTGCGAATAAACTTGTCCGGAACGGACGTTGGTGATTACCCGGTAAAAATTAAATAAACGAAAAGGATCCCGGACACCCAGGATATAAAATAAAGGGGTATTTTCACGAAATATAATGTGTTTTGGAACTCCAAAACCATAAGTGAAAACTTTACATACAAATCTCCCGGTAACGAATAAAGTGTGCGTACCGCACCCGGTATGCGTATAACTTATAAATTCACCCAACAAGAGCCTAATTAACCAACCAACACTTAAACTAGGCTATGTTTAAGGGTAATTCTCAAGGATTATGGAACTACATGACGGTGTGTCGTATATACACCGCTTACTGTTAGGGAACTCAGGGGTGAAAGCGACGCAAAAGCTTTTGACCTCCATCAGTCCATACTAGGCGTCCTAGTACCATTAACCACAATTGCTCAGGTGGAAAGTAGCAATTCAGTACCTAGAGGATTCCACGGAAATAAAGTCCCATTTTGAATGTAGTTGTTTGGTCGAAAAGAACCTAGTATATTTATCTTAATGGGGAGGTAAATATACGGTAAAGTGAGTCGAGCCGAAGGATAAATAAAATGGAATACCCGACGAGGTTTCCAAGGGGACTTTTATGACCATTATGTGGTACAGTAAGATCACCTGTTTGACATCACCATGACACCCGAGGTGTCCCGTGGTCGGGTGTGACCCAAGTGATGATTGATTGTTGTTTGGAACCCTCTCACTCCATACTCATCCGTAGCTCCGAGATGAGGCATATGGATAGCTACCTATACTCTTGTAGAGTCATGGCTAGACACTGGATTGCCGACTTCCATTATATCGGACTGTAGTAGTCATTCTACCTCAAGTTCAACAAACCTTGTACACAAGCATGGGATACTCGATTTGAGATGAGTATGGCTTGTCATTCTTGGAAAATTTGAATGTACTTGACGGAATTGTTCCGTGTTGTCACGATTGATGTCCATGGCACATCGAGTTCGTGTGCTCCATCGCCAGAATTTCCTATGTGATAGGAATTATCATCCCAGCGTCCGGGGCATACTGCTCAAAGCCATTGGGAGGGCATACGTATACATCTCTAGTACGTCTAATGACAGACGGAGATAGACACATAATCTGGTTTGAGTTATTCGAGTGATGGCGGTAAATCTTGTAGATTAGAGACCGCTTGGATGAGATGCGAACCTATTAAGAAGTCATACGGACAAGGCATAGGCCTTAAGAACTTCGAACTAGTAATAGGTTTTCACTGATATTTATACTCTGTGAGGGTGTCGATAAGCGTGGAAATCGTAGTAGGCCAAATTCTTGATACTCTGTGGCACGGAGATATCGATCGGAATTGGTCTTGTGATGAATAAGCTTGAACTATCGCAAGAGCTTAGTGGGACTCTTGATGAATCCGCAAGTCTGGCCTGGGGAAGCGTTGTCAATTCCTCGACCGACGGAAGTCCGACTGACTTTAAGCTCTACTATTTCGGAAATCGATAGATGTGCCCAATTGGGATGTCCAAGAGCTTAGTCGTAGTTGGACCATGATATTGTGTTGATAGAGCGCTAAGCGTGAACCCAGCGAGAACCTGAGTTCACTTAGGATCAGGAAAAGGAGATCTTGTGAAGCGCAAACACTCCGCCCTGTTCAAGGATACTATTGTGATGGATAGCTTGAATTGAATTCCGGGACGAAATTCTCTTAACGGGGGGAGAATGTAACATCCGGCAAATGCATAAATAAAATCCGATTAATGTCCGAATAACGCATAAATAAAATCCGATTAATACCCGAACGAAACCCGAACGCTAAGTGTGAAGTATAACTTATTATTTAGCAAATGTTTTATGTTGTGGACCCCACTAAACCCACCCCCAAAACCGGCCCAACCTCTACCATGCTCAAAATCCATTTCTTTTGTACTAAACAATCTATAGAAATCTAAGATATATCAAAAGAGATATGGTATTGATTTGATAATATCTTGTATAATATTATGAGTACTTGAAAGATTTCATAAAATCCTCCATGTTCCTTTGATAAAATCGGCCAAACACCCATCAAAAATCTATGCAAGATCATCTAGTACATACTTTCATGTTATAAGAGATTTCAAGATCTAATATTAGATAGTGTGGGATATTATGAATCTTGGAAGATCATGTGTGGATTTATTAGGACATGAGCTCCACATTTGATCACCACACAAAAGAAAAATCTCTTCTTCTTCCTCCCTTATTGCCGTGAACTTACACACATATACACACATCCATTTTTCAAGTTTTAAACACTCCAAAATCATCCATAAGCTTCCATTTTCCAAACCCCAAATGTGTGTTTCAAGCTTGGAGCTTAACCATTTAGGAAGAACACACTAAACCCCATCAAAATCAAGTATTTTTAGCTTCCCTAGCCTTGTGCTAGTTGTAAGTATTCTTGATCTTGTTCTTGTCTTTAAAAGTTTATGTTTGTATCTAGAAAGCAAGTTGTACAATGGGTTAACTTGATGGAATTTTTCATGATAAAACATATACTTTTTAAGACTAAAATGGTGTTATAAGTGTGTATTAAGGGCCGAAATTTTGGTGATGGATATGTATTATTCTTGTAGTTTTATAAAGTTCACAAAGAATTAAGGAAAATGGTGATCTAAACATAGTTGTTAATAGAACTTGGATAAACTTAAAGGTGGTTTAAATCTTCATAAAATAATCATCTAAGACTATAAATGGTGTTGATGCGGTTAGAAAATAAGTTACATAAACTTTACATCTTCAAAGTCTACACACTTGAAAAATGTAAATTGGACATATAGGAAAAATACACTAAGTACACCTATTAGTATCCTTAATGAGATGATTATAGACTATTAAAGGTGTTGGAACAAAAAAATAAACTAACATGACAAAGATGATCAAATAAAGTCCACTAGTTTAGTGGAAAATTGTTAATTATGAAAGATTGAATAGAAAAATGTAACTTTTATAAGTTAAAGGAATATTTTAGTAACTTTAAAAGTTGAGGGACTTAAATTGATATTTTTAGAAACTTGTATCTAAAAATATAACTTGGAAAGTTTGGTGTCAAAAGTGTAAAATGATAACTTTCCAAGGTTAATATTGTAAATAATAGCAAATATACATATATATATATATATATCTTATATAAAAATGTATTTTTATAAAGTGGAGTTTTATAAAAATATAGATTTTCTAACATGTGGAAATATATAAAAACAAATGTTTTTATAAAAAATGTTAGATAAATTAAAAACTTGGTAGAAACTTATATAAAAATGAACACTTTTATATAAATGGGAATATAAAAGTGTTGGAGCATTTTTATATATAAGTAACCAAGTCTTGGTATTAAAAATACAAATGTATTTATAAATTTCCAAGTAAATATGTAGGAATTAAAAGGTGATTAATTTCAAGAATACATATATCGTTGGAACTTGGGAAAATTGACAATATATATATAGTGGAAGTATATAGAGAAAACCCTTGTTATATGGTAAACTCTGGAAACTCTAACTTCCCGACTTTTTTTATGAAAATTTTAGGGTATGTAACATACATTTTTTTAAGCATTTTGAGCCAAAAAAAATTGAAAAAGCGCCGAACGGTTTTTTTTTTTTAAAAAAAATAAAAAACGTCTACTGTTTACATATAGTTAACACATGGTTAACACCTGTTATTAGCGCTTAACATGTGTTAGTCAAAATTTTATTTATTTTTTAAAAAAAAAACTACTCGGCGCTTTTTAAATTTTTTTGGCCCAAAATGCTTAAAATCATGTATATTACTTGCCCTATTTTTTTCAAAAAAATATTGGGAAGTCAGAGTTTCCAGAGTTTACCGAATAAGGATGGGTTTCCAAAATATCCTAACCCTATACATATATATATATATATATATATGTTAAGTAATCGGATTTGGACGTGTTAACGGACTAAGACGTAAAAACGAACAAATAAGTTTTTGTATTATTACGTCTAATGAGAAAATGAAAACATATATTTTAAAGGACTTAAAATATATAAATTGGGTGTGAAATACATAACACTCTCCTAAGTGTTGGAAATTTATTCGTGGGAGAAAAATAACGTAAATAATCTAACGATTAAACGTTTAAAACAAGTGTATGGACTTGACAAGAAAATATATATTATCGAATCGACGAGATCCTAGTATATTTATTTAATGGGAAAGTAAACATACGGTAAAGTGAGTCGAGTCAAGTGTGGAAAACGTTATGTCGAGTCGACAAGACCCTAGTATATTTATTTAATGGGAAAGTAAATATACGGTAAAGTGAGTTGAGTCGAGTGTTAAAAATATTATATCGATCGACAAGATCTTAGTATAATTATTTAATGGGAAAATAATTATACGTCAAGTGAGTCGAGTCGAGAACAATATTATACAAGTTAATTAATATTCATGGAAGTATAAGTGTAACTTGTAACGAGGGTAATCCATCACCAACGGACCTAGGACATATGTTTAATTAAACGGGGGATTATATGTAAATAGTGGTGTTGGGAGTTGGGTGTACAACTTGCGGAAAAAACACCCGCTATATGCTTAGTGACTTACACGCACTAGGACGTTCATAGGTGCTTGACCTCGGACTTGCTATTCTCTGCTATTCGATTGCACGCTATACTTCAGGTGAGTTTCACGGCCCCATTTTACTGTTTTAATTGGGGGAAAGATATGTTTGTCAAATGTTGTCACATATTGAAATGTTTTCAAAGGTTAAAATGTGATGAGTGGCATGATGAGTACTTGATTTTTGTTATGTGTTCGCCACTCGGGGTTGAGTCCTCGCTACTGTAACCATTAATTCAGGGAAATGAAACCGAAGGAATATTTGGATAGTACTATTGGTGCCTGACAAGGCCCATCCCTAATCGATAGCGTCGATTATGCATCGGCGTATGCCTGGGGTGCACGTATTCTGAACTAAGTTATTATTTGCCGAGAAACAACTGGTGATCGCGGGGCATACTTTTTAGTCTTGGTTTGGTTATGGGCTCAAGGGATTGCTCATCATCATAGTTTTGTAGGAGCTAGCTACTCCTTACAAAGGCCACAAATTGTGCTGGTTCTGCACAAGGTGTAAAAATGTTATTGTTATGAAACTAAAACCTGTGAACTCACCAATATTTTATATATTGACGTCTTTTTAAACATATCTTTCAGGTAACTAAGTGCTGAATAGATATGGGGCTAGTGCGGTGGAATTCGGGATGTCGGATTAGACATGGACAAAAAAACCGGTTTTTCCACCCGGCCCGAAAAAAAAAAACCGGTAAACCGGTTTGAAAAAAAACCGGTTTTTTTAAAAACCGGTCCCAACCCGACCCCACAGCCCGGTTTTGAATAGGTTTTGGTTTCTGGATCGTAGACCGGGTTGAAACCCGGTTCTGTTTAAAAACCGGTTTGAAAACCGGTTTAAAAACCGGTTTGAAATAAAACCCGGTTTGAAAACCGGTTTCTGAACGTTGGAAAACGGCTATATAGCCGTTGGAGCCAAAATAGAGCCGTTTTTTTTGGGTTTTTTTTGGTATTTTTGACCCACAATCATACTATAAATACCCCTTAATGTTTAGGATCAATCACACCATCAAAAATACTCTCTAATCTTGCATTCTTCATCTACTTTCTCACAAATTAATCTCTACTTTCTAAGAAAAATGGCATCTTCACAACCACCAACTCCTAAAAGCCAAACCGGTTCGCACGAAGTTGGTGCTTCTTCATCCCAAGCCACGGTTGTTAAGGTGGTTCCCACGAAAAGAAACCCACTTGTTTGGAAACACTTTGATTTGTGTGTTATGACTTTTGGTCCAAACAAGGCGAGATGCAAATATTGTTCGGCTTTGCTTAAACATGATGCTAACTCGACCTTGAGAGACCACGTGGAAAAACCATATTGTAAAATTTTGAAAAGAACAAAAAAATTCTCAAGGTGGAGCCTCGATCACACAAGAAGGCGACTTGTTTGTGTACAACTTGGAAGCGGTTCGCGAAGAAATGGGGAATTTTGTCATACAAGAAACGTTGCCTTTCAATCATTTTGACAACCCACGTTTGACGAGGCTTATTCAACGAACGCTTCAACCAAGATACACACATGTAAGTCGTGCTACTCTTAGACGTGATTGTTTAAAAAGATGGAAACAAGCAAAAAATGAATTAATTAGTTATTTTGAAAATTTAGAAACCGGTGTTAACTTAACAAGTGATGTTTGGTCCGCACCACACGGTTCACCCGACTCTTATATTTGTGTAACGGCCCATTGGATTGAACCGTCTTCTTGGCAAATGATGAAACGAACTATTGCGTTTCGATTGTTTGATTACCCTCACACCGGTACAAATATTTTTAATATGATTGACAAAGTTATTCGAACGTTTAAGTTAGAAAACAAGATTTTATCAATATCTTTTGATAACGCGTCGAATAATACCGCGGCAATCACACAATTAAAATTAAAATACCAACCTATTTGTGAAGGGGTATTTTTTCATAGTCGTTGTGTCGCACACATAATCAATTTGGCCGTTCAAGATGGTCTAAAAATTATTGAAACACAAAGAGAAGGTTTTCGAAGAATGTTACGCGATATTTATAGCAACAACACAAGGCATGCTAACTATATAAAATTTTGCAAAAGTGTGAATTGCATTTGTTTGGGTCCGAATTGGGATTGTCCAACAAGATGGAGTTCCACTTGTAACATGTTCGAAAAACACGTTTTGCAAAAAGGTAGTTTAAAGGCATTTCATGAAATTTTGGTTAGTCGGGGAAAGCGGCACCATACCACCCATTGAATTGGAATGTTATTGAAGCTGTTTCGGAAATGCTATAAGTTTTTAAAGCTTCAACCACCGCTTTGTCGGGAGTTTATTATCCCACAAGTTGTATAACACTTCACAAGTTATATAACATGACTAGAAAATTAGGGGAAATGGAATGTAGAGGTAGTCCATACAAAGAAATTGCGGCAACTATGAAGGAAAAATTTAGAAAATATTTTTCGGAATTACCGCGGTTTTTACTTGTGCATCCGCTTTAAACCCATGTTACAATATAGGGGGGGTAGAAAATATAATTGAAAATATTTGTCACGAGTTGGGGTTGAACACGGCAAAAGAACCACTTTTTTCACAAGGTATGGTAGCAAGATTTAACAAACATCTTACGGATATGTATGATGTTTATTTTGAACGTTATGGTCAAATGTCGTCCATTCAAACGCAATTGAGACAAGCTTCTCAAAATGTAAACGATTCGGACATGTATTTATAAAATTCTTTGTTGGACACATCTAATAAACATGCTAGAGGTAACACTCCTAGTAGCGAACTTGGGAGGTATGGTGCCGAAAACTATTTACAAGGTTTGACTCCCGATGAATTTAAAAGTTTTGATGTGTTGGCTTGGTAGATAAGTAAGGAAAATCAATTTCCGGTCTTAGCCGCCATGGCCCGAGATTTACTAACCGTCCAAGCTTCCACGGTAGCTTCGGAATCCGCTTTCTCTATTAGTGGCAGGGTCATTTCGATACGTAGGACGCGACTAACTCCACCTTCGGTAGAGATGGCGATTTGCTTGAAGGATTATTTGGATGCGACGGAGAGGGTGCAAAACATACGCTCACTTGAGGGAGAACTTGAATATGAAGGCGAAGTGTACGAGGACGAGGTGAACGCGGACTTAACCGAACCAATGTCCGAATATGAAGCCGAAATGGATGAATGGATAAGAAGCAACTCCGGTTCGGGTGAAGATTAGACTATGTTTGAAGACTTATTTCCTTTTAAGACTATGTTTTTTAAGATTATGTTTTCGGATTCCTTGATGTTTTGATGTTTTTTATCTTCGGATTCCTTTATGTTTTGATGTTTTTATCGTGTTTTTAAGTTAATGAAATCGTATTTTTAAGTTACAATGTGTTTATAAGAATTTGTAGTGTTTAAATTGTTCAAAAAAACAAAAAAAAAAAATTTTTGCTGCACAGCAGCTGCAAAACAGCAGCTATTTTTTTAAAAAAAACCGGTTTTTTTCATGTTTTTTACCGGTTTTTCCAGAAACCGGTTTCCAACCCGGTTCCAACCGGTTTGGAATAATGGTTCATCTTGGGTCTGAAAACCGGACCGGTTTGAAAAAAAAAACGATTTTTTTCACCTTCAGAACCCGAACGGTTTACAAACCGGACCGGTTTTAAAAAAAAACTGGTTTGTACATCACTATGTCGGATACTGGTCGGGGTTTCATCTATTGTTACCATCGGGTTGGAACATAAACGGAAATACCCCACATTGAAACTTAATGTTCATTGTTTTATGTAATGTTTTGTGCAATATTGTAACGAGATACTCATTTTCGACATCCTAATAAATTGGTATTTTCTAATTAAATATAGTTGGTGTTAATCTTGACTTTAATATGCTTTCGAGCGTTGCGCCACGTGTTTCTGCCATTGGCCTGCTGTGACAATCAACCAACAAACTGTTGCTTACAGAAACTATGCTAAGCACTTTGATGACTCTATGAAAGTCTCATGTCTGATGTTGGCATCCGTGATCCCTGAACTACAAAGGACCATGGATGAGATGTTGGCATACGAGATAAATGCGCACCTGGTGGAAATGTTCCAACAGAAGGCTCGTCATGAGAGGTTTGATGTGATGTGATTACTCATAACCACTCGTATGCAAAAGGGTACATCAGTTAGCGCTCATGTGCTAAAGATGAAGGCATATATTGATCACTTGGCTAGTCTGGAATCCCCCTTGAGTGATGAGTTGGCTGGGGATATTATCCTCAACTCATTGCCGAAGTCGTATAATCAGTTCATTATGAACTACAATATGAATGGGATGGAGAAGACACTTGCAGAGTTGCATCAGATGCTCAAAACTGCTGAGGTCAGTATACCTAGCAAGACTGCACCAGTGCTGATGATCAGGTAGGGTAAAGTAAAAAAACCTAACACCAAGAAAAAGGGCAATCAAGGCAAGGGAAAGGGAAAGGGAAAAGGAAAGGGCAAACCTGTTGCCAACAAGAAACCTCTGAAAGATGCCAAGTGTTTTCATTGTGATGAAACTGGGCACTGGAAGAAGAACTATGCTAAGTATTTAGCTAAACTGAAGCAAGCCAAGGCTTTAGGAGGAGAGTCCTCAGGTATATATGTTATTGAAATCTTTACTTTTTCTAGCAAAACATGGGTGTTTGACATAGGATGTGGTTTCCACATTTATAATGTTTTGCAGAGACTAAGAAAGATTAGAAAGTTGAAATAGGGCGACTTGGAGGTCCATGTTGGCAATGGATAAAGAGTTGCTGTGAAGGCGATAGGAGAATATGTTCTTTTACTTCCTTCTGGTTTAGAACTTGTTTTGAACAATGTTTATTACATTCATAGTGTGACTAGAAATATTGTTTTAGCTTCTGCTTTGCATGGACAAGGTTTAAATTATCATTTTAATGGCGAATTTATTTCTTCTTATTTTAATGATGTGTTTTACTTTGATGCAAAACCCTACAATGGAATCTATGAGATATAAATCCAAAAAGATAACATATTAAGCAACATCTTCCATAAACGTAATAAGTTGAACTTTAATGATACGTATATGTGGCATTGTAGACTTGGTCACATAAGCGAGAATCGTGTTAAACAACTCAAGACCGCAGGAATCCTAGATTCCAAGGGTTCAGAGTCGTTTTGCAAATGCGAATCATGCTTGAGTGGAAAGTTAACAAAAGCACCTTTTTCAAATGTAGGAGAAAGATCTGTCTGAAACAGTTGTTGCAAGCAAACTGTTGAAACATCATCTGTTTGAAGTAACAGCTGTTTCAGACACATTTCCTTAACAGACCCACTGCTCTGGAACAGACCTTAGTAAACAGACTTTGCTTGTAACAGATGCTTTACTTCTTGATTTGGAAAGATAATAAAATGCTCGTTTTTTTTCGTTTTTTGTATAGCACTATGATACTCGTTGGAAAGATAATAAAACGCTCGTTAATTTAGTGTAATTTTTTTCAAAAAAAATGTCATTTAAAAAAGTTATTGGCGTTTAAAAAATCATGAGGGAAAGTGTATGTGCTATGCACATGAGAGAGAAAAAAAAATTTAATAGTAGATGGAGTATCCATGACCTATTTAATTGACCCGGTAAAATAAGCGGGAAAAAACATAAACTATGATCCCATATGATGACATGTGTCCCAACTTTGATTTCATTTCTATATAGTATTAGATTATGGCATGCGTATCTGGTATGTATATAATGGAAAAAAAATGAGGATATTTACGTGTAAGAATGTAGATAAAATTTGAGGGTTAATTAGCTAAAGTAGTTTGTTACAGGCACCGATAAGAGGAAAAATGCACAAGAGGAGAAACGCAAAGATTTTATCCATATATCATGTCATATATATATATATATATATATATATATATATATATATATATATATATAGGGGAAGGATAAATTGAAAACCCCCTTGAGTTAAGAAAACTTTGAAAACCCATGTAAAAATAATCTAATTTTTTTTTTTGAAAAAATTACACAAGATAACATACATGTTTTTAAACGTTTTGGGCCAAAAAAAATTTAAAAAACGCCGAGGGAATTTGATTTAAAAAAATAAACAATGCAAATTTTGTAACAGCGCTGGTAACATATGTTAGAAAGCAGTTAACATATGTTACAACGCTGTTAACATATGTTTTCTGCTTTCTAACATATGTTACCAGCACTGTTACAAAATTTGCGTTGTTTATTTTTTTTTAAAATTCCCTCGGCGCTTTTTTAATTTTTTTGGCCCAAAACACTTAAATACATGTATGTTACCTTGTGTAATTTTTTCAAGAAAAAAACTTTTTTTAGATTGTTTTTACATGAGTTTTTTAAGTTTTCTTAACTCAAGGGGGTTTTCAATTTATACTTACCCTATATATATATATATATATATATATAGGAGAGGGATAATTTGAAAACCCTCCCCACTTAAGAAAACCAAGAAAACCACTCTTATCACCATTGATCATAATGATCCTATGGTTGTGGTTCATTTATTATTTTATTCTTAAAGTATAAGATGTAAAAGTTAAATATCTAGAATAAAAAAATAAAAAGGGTATTATGGTAAACAATCAACACATCATCTCTCTTACTTTTTCATTATTATCTCTCCTCTCTCCTCTCTCTAAAAGAAGCATTCACTTTTCTGAAAATAAATCCTATGTTTTTTTTAATCAACCAGACATTCAATTTTTTATATAAAAGCCTATGGTTTTTCATTTGAATTACAAATGAATTAAACCAATAACATATAATAAATTATAAGCTAACAATAAAAACATATGTTTTCACGTCTTATCTCACTAAAAACATGTAATAAATTATAAACCACCAACAAAAACATAGGTTTTCACGACTTATCTCATTAAAAACATGTAATAAATTATAAAACATCAACAAAAACGTATGTTTTCACGACTTATCTCACTAAAAACATATAATAAATTAGAAAACCACTAACAAAAACATATGTTTTCACGACTAATCTCACTAAAAACATGTAACAAGTTATAACCCATCAACAAAAACATATGTTGTCACAAACTTATCTCACTAAAAAAATTCAAATTATAAATCCAAACAACAAAAAGCATATGCTTTTATATTAAAAAAAAAGGATAAACGAACAAAAATTCTCCCATTTTTCATGAATAATTAGTAGAGAAAAAAAACAAAACAAGACCCCTATACTCAAAACTGATGCAATAGAAGACTCTCCATTGCAATTCTCATTAGAATCATTTAATAAATAAACAATCTAAAACAATTAAACTCATGTATGAACCATATATTAATCCCTGACATTCAAGTAATTAATAGAACATTAAAACTCAAATTCAATACCATATCAAAATGGTAATTAGCGTTCATTGTAATAAAAAAGGAAAATACTAAAGATCAACCATTTACCCCCCAAACCCCTACCCCATAAAGCCTAACCTACTTGTTTTGTTGCATTACATTTAAAAAATGTTTAAAGACTTTAACAGTGCCCAACCCACCTGGATCTGAAACAAACTCATAACTGGATCTGCAAATCTGGGTTGTTTTTGTTGGTCCATCGGATTTGACTCGCCAAAACCGTTTCACCACAGCCACCGACCTAGTCACCACTGCTCAACCCTTTAATCTCCACCTCATCTAGAAGAGATAGAAGATAGAGAGATGAAGAGTAATCTCATTCTTCAAAGAAAGATAAAGATTAATTGAGAAAGGAAAGATATTATGACAGGAAGTACAAAAGGAGAGAGAGAGGATGATGATGGATGTTAACTATTAACTACCAAAAATACCCTTTCTTTTTATAATAAAGATTATGATGTGGAGCTATAGGAGCCACAAAATGAGGTTTTAAGAGTTTCCTTAACTCACATGGGTTTTCTATTTAGAATTGCCCTATATATATATATATATATATATATATATATATATATATATAGGGGGAAGTTAGTTTTAGAACACATATATTTCGTGCGAACCGCAAGAACGCTATCTAAAATCATTCAAATTCAAAATTTCTTTTTACACTTATCTTTATTATTAAAATACAATCTCAAAAACACAATTTACGTGTAAAAATTTTAACGTATACGAAAATAAATTGTTTTTACACATGTGTAAATTTACTGTTTATACATGTGTAATTTTTTTCATTTACACATGTATAAAAAGTTAATTTTATAGTGTTTTTGCAAGTAAAAATGAATAATTTTGAAAGATAATTCATTTTTTACTCTTGCATTTTAGTTTTAATTACGTTTGTATTAAAAAAAAGATTTTGATTGGTTTTCCCATTTCTACTCACGGTTCTCGCGATATTTAGTGTTCTTAAGATAACGCTCCCCTATATATATAAGATAACGCTCCCCTATAGGGGAATTCTAAATTGGAAACCACTCCTAGTTGAGCAAACCAATTAAACCCCATTGTAAGGCTAATAATTCTCCACGTCACTATTCTCAAATAACTCATGAAGGGTATTTTAGGAACATGTATTTTGTCAAATCTTTTTACCTGACACACACATATGCTTTTTTTGTTTTTATGTGTTAAACATATTCTTTCTTTTCTTCAATCTCGAGACTTGCTATCACATTCAAAACCAAACCTTGCATCAACAACTATCATCTCTTTATCATTTTTTAAAATATCTCTTATGCTCTCCATTGAAGATGAAGAGAAAAACAATAGCATCTTGAAAGGAAATGTTGGATGAAAAAACCATAGGTATCTCGAAACACCATATCTGAACCGGTGTTTCTGAAACAATGGTTTATTTTTATTTTCGTCGGAGAAGAGATCTTGTATGTTGGTAGTGGTTGTCGACGGTGGTTAGTGGTTGCACATTTTTGTCAAGAAGATAAAGTAGTAAGAGGAAGAGGGGTTCACTCTTGTTCAAATTTTTGTTGTTTTTTTTTAAGATGATGGCTGCACATTTTTTCAAGAAGATCTTGAAGTCCCTGGCGGTGGTTCGCACACGTTGGATTTTTGCTGACCATTTCATTCACAAGATCCGGCATGAACAGATCCGGCAAGAACAAGAGGCAGGTGAACAGATCAGGCAAAAACAAGACCCAAATCAATCACACTATGTTTGTTTAGCTCATGAACAGTTTGGTTCTTGGAAATGTGTTTAGGACCTCCTTGTTACACGATGACTTGGTACTCCAAAAACTGGTTCTTATTTTCTCAAGTAAACAAGTCATGCTTGTCACCATACCATGACAAGATTCTTGTGTAGAAGAAACAGTAGTGAGCTTTATTCAAAGTCAAAGTTTTCTTTTCATCTAAACACATATGTTTTTTTTTTTTTTGATTTATAATATGAATTTTTTTAGTGAGATAAGTATGTGAGACATATGTTTTTATTGTTGGGCTATAATTTATTATATGTTTTTGGTGAGATAAGTAGGTGAAAACATATGTTTTTTTATTATTGGGTTATAATTTATTATATGTTTTTGCTAAGATAAGTATATGAAAAACATATGTTTTTGTTGTTTTTATATGTTTTTGTGAGAAAAGTATGTGAAAACATATGTTTTTGGTGTTGGGTTATAATTTATTATATGTTTTTGGTAAGATACATATGTGAAACATATGTTTTTGTTTGTTGGATTATAATTTTATATGTTTTTTTGTGAGACAAGTAGGTTAAAAAAATATGTTTTTGTTGTTGGTTATAATTTAATATATGGCTTTTAAAAAAAACCATTTGTTTTCCAGATGCTTTTTTGAAATCTGTTAACATAGAGAGAGGAGAGAGGAAAGACGAGATGAGACAGAGAGAGGAGAGATGAGAGAGGTGAGAGGAGAGAGGAAAGTAATTTTTTGTTGGACCATACAACCCTTTTGTCACTAAATGTGTATCTTTATCTTTGAACAAAAGTAAGAAACAATCAGAACCGTAGATCAACTAGGATGAATGGTTATAATAAGGGTTTAATGGGTTTTCTTAACTGGGGAGGGTTTTCAAATTATCCTTCCCCTATATATATATATATATATATATATATATATATATATATATATAGGGAATGGATAATATGGAAACCCTATAAAATGAAAAAACCTTGCAAACCCTATGGTGACCATTGATCAAGTTTGATCAATGGTCCATAATTAATTTCTATATAATATTTAAAAGTAAGTGGGCCACTCTAATATAAAATAGGATTAAGGGCAATTTGGTAATCTTAAATAAGCAAGTGAGCCACTTTAATTTTCTGAATCCTAGGTTTGAAAAGGTTGATTTGACACTTGTCAAGTCACCTCTCTCCTACTTTATGACACTTTTTCCAGCATGAATATTAACGTATGTTAGTACTGTGATACAAAATTCTGACCTTGTGTAAGACATTGCTAACATGTGTTAACAGGCATATACTCTTAACAAGCCATGGATCACACTTTTCTTATTATACACTTAAAACGTATATTTATTTAAGAAATGATAAAAAATGATCAATACAATCAACACTAAAAACGTATTAATAAACGTTTAATACAAACATAATTATTTGTGAATGACAAAAAAAACTATCATGACAACATTCAAAAGATCTAGCTATGCTTCGTTCTTCATACCCATCTTCATCTTTAACACAAAACATCTCTTCACCTACAAAAAAGATAACACGTGTTAGTTGGCTCTCCAAAACACATAATGAGACATCACTGACACGTGTAGTGTATTCTAAAACATATGTTTTACTAAAATAACGTATGTCATATGAACCTTAACACATGTTAGTTGGGCATATACTAACGTATGTCATATGAACCCTAACACCTATTAGTTACACATATACTAACACAAAACATCTCTTCACCTACAAAAAAAGATAACACGTGTTAGTTGGGCTCTCCAAAACACATAATGAAACATGTCATTGACATGTGTAGTGTATTTTAAAAACATATGTTTTACTGAAATAACGTATGTCATAAGAACCCTAACACGTGTTAGTTGGGCATATACGTGATATGTCATATGAACCCTAACACCTGTTAGTTAGGCATGTACTAGCATGTGTTAGCATCACTAACATGTGTATAAACAACACCAAAAATCTGCAGTGCCAAGTGTGTCATACTCAATTTTACAACTATGTTAATACATTTACTCAAATACGATTAATAGGGTTTGAAATCCAACAATAATAAATGTAAAAAATCAAATCATAACCGATCCAAATCCATATACCAAAAAATTATCCTCATATTCATGAAATATATAATATAATAAAAGATATCGGTAGCATGTGTTAGCATATTCTAAAACATATGTTTTACTGAAAATAACGTATGTCATATGGACCCTAACAACTGTTAGTTGGGTATATATACTAGCATGTGTTAGCATCACTAATGTGTGTGAACATACAAGACTCGGACCACAAAAAATAGACATGTACCCTATACGAGTTCATAACAATTTCACTTGCCAAAAATTTATTAAATAGAATACAAAAATTATTTAAACACCCTATTCACCAAAAGATTAAAAATTTATAATCTTTAGAAAAAAAAAACATCACTTACCACAACCACATCACCAACGCCGCCTTCTTCCAATAGCCTACTCGTGAAAACCAACACTGAAACAGATACACATGTTAGTTTGGGATCCTCAAACACATAATGGGGCATCACTAACATGTGTTAGCATATACTAACATAAAAAGACTATAAATTTATTCATCAATCACATGTAATCTATCAACCTCATGTCCCCAATCCAATAAAAATCTAACATAAACAAAATAATAATAATAATAAAAAAAAGGTTAACATAAGTTTTTTTTTTCATTCAAGCATTTGATCGAACACTTGGTATGCGACCAAAAACTATCCCCAAAACTGTTATTATTAATATTCTAACAAAACCCAAAACCTAACAAAATCAAAACGTAACACAAGACGCACAACTCAAAACGAAACAGCTTGTTCTTATTATTATTATTCTAACCAAAACTATTATTATTATTATTCTAAAAAATAAAACATAAGAGCTTAAAAAAAGCAAAACAACGAAAATCATAATAATAATACTAATAATAATAATAAAAGTGAATGGAAACAAGGTTATCTTCTTTAATCTGACATAAATCTTAAGAAAAAAAAAAGTCACCAAAAGTTCTTGAAAGCTTGAAATCCATGGTCTTCTCCGGTCTCCTCATTAGAAGCACAAATCTTTAAAAATCTTGACTGGTCATCTTTCATATACACACACTCTTTCCATCTTATATATTCTCATGGTTGCCATCTTTGACTCGTAAATTCAAAGAACAAGAAAAAGAAAAAAAGGGGGGGGGGGGGAGGCACGAACAGAGTAGACAGAGGGGATGGTAGAAAGAGGAGAGTTTCTGTTTATTCGATGCTCTATGGTGGTGGTTGTGGTGGTGGTGGTGGTGGTTGTGGTGGTGGTTCTAGAGAGAGAGAGCAGGGTAGAGAGAGGGCAGAGAAAAAAATTCAGGATTTGAATTTAAAAAAAATGAAGAGAGAGAAGAGGGAAAACAATATTTATAGGTAGAGAGAGAAGGGGGATAGTGGAATTGTCTATATTGCCCTTTTGAATATTATAGAATATTATAGTGTAAAGGGTGATGTGGCACAACATGGACCAAGAGATGGGTTTCTTGGAGTTTTTCCATTTTGAAGGGTTTTTCCTATATACTTCCACTATATATATATATATATATATATATATATATATATATATATATATATATATATATAGGGTAGGGATCATAAGAGAACCAACTTTAGGGAGAGAACCAGAGAACCAAGGTGAACACAAACAAAAAAAAACCTAAAAACCCCACTTCCACTCCCTAAAAACCTAAACCCACCCACCTCACTCTCTAAAAACCTAAACCCCCCATCCCCCACACCGCCCTAACCCCCCCCCCCCCCCCCAATTGTGAAATGCACATGTGCAACTAACCCCATACCCGCCAAAAAACAAAAACGCTCCATCCCATCCCCCAAAAAGATACCCCCTCTTCCATCATACCCAAAAACTAAACCCCAAAGCTAAACCCATTAAAAAACTTAACTATAATAGTGAAATGCACATGTGCATGTAATACAATTATCTTATTTTATAGTTTTATATAGAGGTTTTTTTTTAAATTTATTCACCAACAACCCCAAAAAACATAACCCCCTTCCGATCATACCTAAAAACTAAACCCTAAAGCTAAACCCATGAAAAAAAACCTAACTATAATAGTGAAATGCACTTTGCGTTTATTTAATAATCATTTAATAAACTATTTTTCACCTTATATATCATATCACGTCCATTTAATGATCATTTCATTATGGTAATTCATAATTTATTCAAAAGTGTGCTCTAATAGTGAAATGCACATGTGCATACGGTATATGTATGTATATATATAACAGCAAAATGCACATGTGCATAAATCTGACGTAAATATGATGTTAAAAAGCCATTTTTTTGTAATTTTTTTTATTTTTTTCAGAAAGATTAACACTAAAAAAACATTTTGGTGTTTTTACTTTTTTTATTTTTTTAGGTTATATAATTTTTTTATTATTTTTTATTATTTTTTGGTGGAGGGGCTTTTGTGTTCACACTTGGTTCTTTGGTTCTCTCCCTAAATGGTGGTTCTCAAATGATCCAAATTCTATATATATATATATATATATATATATATATATATATATGGTTAGGATCCTGTGAAAACCCACTTATATAGTGAAAACTTTGACTTCCCAAGTTTTTTTTATAAGAAAATTTTAGAGCATGTAATATACATGATTTTAAGCATTTTTGAGCAAAAAAAAAAAATCAAAAAAGCGCCGAACACTTTAAAGAAAAAAAAAGTCTTCGAGTAATACATGTTAAGCGAAATTAACATGTGTTAACCGAAACTTATTTATATTATAAAAAAAAAGTGCTTGGTGCTTTTTTGATTTACAAAAGTAAAAACCGTTACTAGCGGTTTGGTTCACGGTTTAACCCAAAAACCGTGAAAATTGAACCGTGAACACCCCTACCAACAAGGGCAAAAGATTTTGTATGAAAACGAGCCTTAGATTGGTCCAAGTAACCTGTGATTATGTGAATTTCAAAGTTTAAATTCTTTCAAACTTTAAAATTAAACCAATGGCAAATTAAGAATTAAGAATTTGAAACTAATAAACATTTCCAAAGTTCAAATATCAAACTAATAGCAAAGTTGTGAAATCGATTATCCCTTTAGTGAAATCCAAATCTAGATTCTACCTCAAAGGTAAAAAATTAACGAATATGTGGTTATGTGGGCAGTAGCCGCCGTGAGAGGGTCGAGCCGGACAACTAGGGTTGAAGGGTTTATACATTTTATTTTATTTTTTTAGAAAAAACTTTATACATATCTACCATTTTAGCAAACTATAAAAGAATAAGTAATACTTTTTAAAATAAAAAACATTGTTAAATAAACTAAGAACATTAGATATAATACTACACCTTTGCTAGGATATACTATGTTGTACGATACGATACAATAAAATACGATATGATGCGATACGATACAATAATATCCAATATTATATACTTTAGTATGCTATATTATACGTATACTACATCTATATACTCATTCGGGACCTATATTACATCTACAATATATTAAATGATACCTATATACTATACTATATTTATACGACACCTACATTCATATATGGGATCTACAATACGAATATACCACATGATATTTCTTTAACAGCGATTGATAAAACATGTAACCAAAATTTTTATTTAAACTTACATTAACTGTTATATACTTTATCAAAACAAAAAATACTGTATAAAAAGTTTATTTAAAAAAAAACTTTCAATATATTAAATATAGGCCGATACGAGGTATAGCTATAAGAGTTATGTATAGGAGGGATCTATACATATAGTATTGATCAATATAAGAGACATAGATCCGATAATAATAGGTTTTATCGGTTGCTGTCTTACTTTAGAAAGCGAAACACCCCTTACACACTCGGTATGAAATAACTCCGATAAGGGGGTCGAAATAATATCAAATGTAAAATTCTCAAACAATAAAAAGTTTTCACTTTTAAGTTTTTTTTTTTTTGGTTTAGACATACTGTAGCTAATATTGACCATAGTCAATTGTAACCGTGCAAGGAATATTCCAGAAATATCGAAAAGCCAACTATCACAATACACACCTACCCACTCCCCATAACGTTCCCTATTCCAATCAACCACTAAAAACCCTCCACGTGTCCAAAACTGAAAAACACATCCACTTGTTTACCCGGCTCACGTTAGCAACTACCCCCGAACGGTAAAATCAGCAGATATAGCCACGTGTCTATTCCCTCCCGCGTCCTCGATCTATCCGTTGGTTAACCTAATCTCCCTCTTCTTTCTCTCTCTCTCTCTCTCATCCCTCTTGTCTCTCTGCAACCTTTCCCTTCCCTCCGTTACAGAAATTAAAAAACAAAAAAAAAAATTAGGTGAAAGATTTTCTTAATCTTTTTTTGTGAAATTATGGGAAAGCTTATTTGTGATTCAACGACGTCGTCTCCGGTTATCCCATGGAAAGACCCGACCGCCTCCCATCACCCATCGACACCACCCCTTTACCCGACCCGATCCTCTCCACCTGGGATAACGTCTCGGTTTAGAAGACCAACAGAAACGTCACTTGAATAAACTCCACACCAAAGGCGTCCTATGGAAACACCCATCCAATAATAATAATAACAACAATAATAATAATATTAATAAAAGTCTGGTTTTCAGACTCAGTCACGGCGGAGATGTCGAGGCAGATGGGAATTGCTTATTCACAGCGTCTCAAAAGGCGATGAATTTGAAGGAGATAACGGCTAAAGATCTACGGCGGAGAGCGGTTAAGAGGTTCTTGGAAGATCTTGGATCTGGAAGAGATGACGTGGATTCGGTTATTAAGCATATGTATGCTCCAGATCTAGCGTCTGGGTGGGGTATTCATGTTGTTCAAGAGATTAAATTGCTTGCAAAGAAAGTAGATCGACCAAGTCTTGATTCTGCCATTGATGAGCTTGTTAATCTTGGTATGCAGAGGTATGGTTGTTTTAGATCTACTTTATTATTATTATTATTATTATTATTATTATTATTATTGTTTTAGGTTTCAGATCTAAGTTAGATATGTTATTATATTAATTTATATGAAAAGGGGTTGCAGCGCGGCTTGTTGACCGTTTGCGTGTGATCCTGCTGTTAATTTATCTTTATTGTGAAATGAAATGTTGTGTTGAATGAAAAAGATGTTGAAAATATGTGTTGTTGGGTGCAGAGAATTGGCTGCAGAGTCTATTTATAAAGAGAGATGTGTAGCGGTGGACAGCGGTGAAAACTGGGCAAAGTATATGTTGATATCTGGGTCTCCAGATGATGAATACAATATAATTAGTTTGCAGTATACGGAGGAGGGTTTGTTGACGGTGGACGAGAATAGAGAAGGGCATGCGGCGGCGTTTGGAGACGATATAGCGATTGAGTGTATTGCTACTGAGTTTAAAAGAGAAATATATGTGGTATGCTTTATTTTCTTTAACAGAAAATTATGTTGAAATAGCTTAATGAATACGGTTCCATAAGTAACGTATGTTGTTGTTGTGGTGTTACAGCTGCAAGCGCATGGATCAGATGCGATGGTTGATGAAGATAATTGTGTGTTTTTCCTTCCACATCGTCCAAGGAGTGAAATTTGTGGACCACCGTTCTTTCTGTTCATGAAAGGAACAGGTGCGTGCGTATCTCTGGGCTTTAGCTAGCTTACTTAATTCTTTTAAGAGATAGATAGATGGTTTGTGGTACTAAAAGCGTGTTTGTTGTTTGTGGTTACAGGTTGGTGTGGAGCTGGGGCTGATCACTATGAGCCCCTGATTGCTCATTCGTCTTCAGTGGTTTCCCATGAGAAAGTTGCAATGGTTCTTTGAGTTGAGGCATAGAACAAACAATATAGCAGGAGAGGCATTCTTTTCGAATTTTTGATTCGGCTTAGTAGATTGAACGAAATTTTTGTAAGCGTAGTGGTTTATTGGGCGGCTGTTTTTGTTGTTGTTCATCAGGGGTATAGAATTAGCTGTTTGTCCCGAGCATTAGATTGATTTTGTATTGTCCCCATTTTTTAAACCAGGAATTGTGCCTGTTTGATTCTTCTTGTAACCGAGTGCTAGCCATATTTTCCTATTTTATGGCTTCTTTCAACTGTTATTTCATTCTCACTCGCGCCTTTTTCTAGCACATGTTGTTTGTCTCATCATTCCTAGATCTTATCTTACCAGTATGTAGGATTTTAGGAGGCCTGCTTGTTTGTCTTGTTAGTTGTAGTAAAGGTACACGACTGAGTGGAATGCTAAACGAACTGATGAATTTCTTCGTGGAAGAAATCCGTTAGAGCTAACGTTGTGGAGAACTGGCGTTCGAGGATAACGAAGAATGGTTCATGACGGCGACCAGTAACACCGAGACATTAAAGTATATTAGCTAATCAACGGGAATATCAAAGGGAAATTTGGTAAACTGGGTTGCAAATGAAGATGATCATCGGTTCCAAAAAATCCGTTTCAGTCGCAACTGCTGAGATGCAGGCCACGTTTCCCACCTCTATGCAACCTTTAGTTCAATTCATGCATCAAATTATTGTTTAAGTTTACTTTTTTTTTATTGTTTTTATTTTTATTTTTTTCGGTAGTTGGAGTCATGGAGGTCATGTTGCTTGTTTTATTTCAACGGATTGTAATTGTGATATGGATCTCAATTCGAGTGGTGTCGTATGTATCTCAATTCGAGTTTAGACTTGCCCAACGACTAGTTCAAGTGGTAAGTTATGCATCTCGTCCTACCTTAGCCTATCCGTTCCATTTTAATTCTAAATACTCTAGCCATTTGATACCATGATTTACAATAGTTACGGTTTTAGTTGTATAAAAATATTTTATAACTAACATTACCAATGGGGTTGGAATTCCATGTACCTATGTTGGTAAATAAGTTTTTCAACAACCCCTATTTGGGGGAAAAATTCTTGTGAATGTATAGTTTAGTTAAAGCTAAGCTCTAGGTGTGATGAAAGAGTAATTTTTGTACCTTTTAGTTAAACCCATTATATTTTAAATGCTAGCTGAGAAGTAATTCAATAAATAAGAGGTAAAACAGTAAAACCAAATGGTGCGGCAAATCCCATAAGTACTAACTATTGGCCTTGCCGGCTTGCTCCACGATGGTTATGAGTGGTTGGGCCAAATTTGGTGAACCTTTTCTGTTGGGCCAAATCAATGGGTTAAGATGGTTGAACCGCTAGGATTCATTGTGATCTGTGGCAGGCTTTTAGTCGGTATGAGTTTGGCTTGTTAGGGTACTCAGTTTGTTAATTAGTGATATGATAGCGTTACTTTGTATAGCAACCGAAAGATATATGTTCAATAGGATAGCAACACATGTTTTCAATGTATTAAAAAACCATAAAAACGAATACCGGTACGAGTATCTATATTTTTTTTCTGGTACCAGTTCGATTTGTTACGATATCGTTACATTACCATTATTGTATCATTGTTGTTTGACACGTCAAAACGAATAAAATACCAATATTTGAGTAAAATTTGTATCTATATCATACGTACGTAAAAATTAGTACGTTAGGCCTATACGGTGTGGTAACAGGGGGGGGGGGGTGGGTGAAGCTCCTCCATGTCACCTACACCCCCTTTCCACCACCCACCACCCTGTGGTGTTTTGGAGCTTTGAGGGCAAAGCCCTCTCTACCAACATGGCCGTCACATTTCATTCCATGTCTCCTTCACCTCTGTCACACTGTGTAGTCTTATAACAGTATATTTGAAATTTTATAAAAGGGTGTAATCTACATTAGGGTGTTCATTCGCATTCTCCCGAAAGCCATTTTGACAACTATTATTAAGAAAATTAGATTAAGATGATCAACTGACGCAGCATATTACTAGGTTATAGAATTTTTAAATCAAATCTAATTCTTTGACTATTTTTAATCAATGTTTTTACAGAAACTTTTGCTGCATCAAAATGGTTGGAACAATTTTAATGGGGTTGTTCGTGCATGATTTATTTATCTCAATGCATACTTTGAGAAATGATGTAAGATTTAACCTTTTGGATAAATAAATTCTGTAACTTTGTTAAAAAATATTTTAATTGCCTTTCCATTATATATAACATGTAAGACATAACATGATATAAGAAGAAGAACAATAATCCTACTAACAAAATACAGAGTTCGACCAATTCTCAATAAACGGTAATAAACTATCCAAAGACCTACATCAAGGAGTGTAGAAAAATTATAAAGAAGATTAAACTTAACAATTTTCATTTATAATTTAACTTCATCTCATAAAGCCTTTTGTAGTTTGTAGACATACAAATAGCAACGAAATAACAAAATACGTAAGAGAGCTAAATTAGGAACCCGTGCATTACTACCAATAAAAAAATGCTTGAATTAGAATGGTGTCGTATGGGAAGGTGGCTGCAAATCAAATCGTGGCACCACGTGGACACATATATGGTATGCAAACGACACGTGTATTTCTTTACATCCTTGTTATATATGCCTCGTCCACTTTTTCTCCTCATTTTTCTCCCAACCTGAAACAAGTAAGACCCATGGATCTCTTAATTTGCTTTTTTTATTTAATCCTAATATATTGTTTACTTTTTTCATATCATTAGTTGATTAATTTTGGATGCTTCCTGCTTATAACAATTAAGTTTAGTTTGTATGATTTAATAATACTTGCTGGGCTTAAGTTGATCGATATAGAATAGCAAATCAGATATTGCTAACAACAATCATAGGACAAGATTTTGGTTTTGAGCTAAACATAACAAAAGTCTTGAACTGAAATGCGTTTTCAGTAAAATCTAGGAGTCCGGACTCGATACATATTTATCACCCTAGTCCATAAAAAGTGTTTGGACTTTTCTTTTTCTTACTTTTTATTTTTAAGTAAGTTAGTGATATTTTATAACTTCCATTGCATTAAGATAGCAGTCACACAGGCAACAAGCTGTGTCGGCCTTTGGATTGCATTAAGATAGCAGTCACACAGGCAACAAGCTGTGCCGGCCTTTGGATTGCATAGTTATCTTTTTGCTTGCTTGTGTTTCATGTTACTTGTGAATATTTTATTTAAAACTGCCTTGATTTTGTGTAATAATCCTTGTAACTAATGATCTTATATTTTAGTTCTACGTTAAGGACACTCTTTAACTTCGATTAGCTGTAGAAGATACCTGGATCAATTGTTGATAATAAAAAGAAAAGAAGAGAAAAGATGTCTGGTGTGTCCCTTGCAGTTGCTCCGCGGTCTGACCCGGATGAAACAACAAAACACCCACAGCCCGTGGTGGGTGGTGTAATGGGCTCTCTACGGGTCATCGAGCTCCAACTTGTAGTTTTCATTATGGTGTTCTCAGCCAGTGGTCTTGTCCCGCTTTTCGACCTCGCTTTCCCCGTCTTCACCACCGCCTACCTCCTTATTCTGTCGCGGATAGCTTTTCCTAGTCATGGCGGTTCCACCACTTCTAAGGAAATATACCAAGGGAGCCGGATATTCCGAGCGTACGTTGTGCTAGGACCACAGTGGGACTGTTTCTACCGTTGGCTTATGTGTTGGGTGGATTCGCGAGGGGAGACGAGCATTCACTGCAGTCGGCTACGCCCCATTTGTTCTTACTATCATGCCAGATACTTACAGAAAACATCATAAGTGGGTTGTCCTTGTTTTCACCTCCTGTCAGAGCTTTGGTACCCATGTTGTATACGGTTAGAAGAATATTTGTGATCTTGGATTGGGTTCAGGATGTGTGGATCAACAAGTCCCTCACCCCATATTCTCAAGTCAAGGTAATTAATTGATTCCATTGGTTATAATTATATATATGTATGTGTGCGCGTATGTTTTCGCTGATTTGATTGGGGTCAAATATGTATATGTTTGGAGCAGGACGTGGCTTGGTTTTGGTTCGGAAGGGGTCTAGCCGCAGTGAATCTAGCATATTTCTCCATCAATCTATTCGGGTTCTTAATTCCGAGGTTCCTCCCCAATGCATTCAATCAATACTTGAGGGAGGAAAATGAGATCCAAAGAAAGAAGGTAGAGGATCCTTTAGATAAAAAGTCAATTTAATGTAGGTATGGGAAAAGCACAATGGATTAATGTTGTTTCAAGTTTTTCAGTTTGTATGGTAGCTAGGGTTAATTAACCAATGGTGTTTTCAATCATAGTAATATATATTTGCAACTTTCTCGGCTTTTAGCCAAACTCTTTCTTGTATAAAACCTTGGGAGTCGAGTGGCTCGAGTTATATGGATTTCACGGGTTGCTCAAATGCAAGTGTGTGAAGCCATTTTGGTCTTAACCAATTAAAGAAAGGACAGGCTGTTTTCAAGATAAGGAAATTTGAGGTGTTCTACATTTTCAATGAAAATGAAAGGAATACAATATGGAGCCCTAAGCTGAAACAGGGAAGAATGATATTGGTAATGATGTTAAGCTTGCAACAAAAAAATTATGGCGACAAAGTAGAAAGTAAATCAGGCTTCCATAATAATAATAAGTTAATAACAAAACAGAAATGCTCGGCCCGAAACTGGATAATGAAAGGCCCAAATTATGATTGCTTAATGGGCTTTGTGAACTATTGGCAGACCCATCAAGTATAGATGCAAACTGGAACCACTACCCGAAATGCCTTTTGGCTGTAGAATTTTATGATAGGTACTCGATTATAAAAGATGAGGTATGGGTAAATATATTCAAATTGTCTAAAGTTAAGATGACATACCAAGGGTTTTTTTACAATTTGTTAAATTTTACTACTTTTCTTCCCTAAATGTCCCTAGAAGATAATCAACTTTTATATGTAAATGGAACTCACTCAAACTAAATAAACACACGGGATAACAATATTTTTGAACAAATTTCATATAAGGGCGATGAAAGATAATGATTTATGTTACCACAATGAGTAATCTTATCTCAGCTAAGCTTGTATGAGTTTTAAAACTTTGCCATAATAATACTTATATTATAAATCCTTTTCATATATATGCGTCTACCCAGTGGCAAAGTGGACGAGATGGTTCAGCTCACTAGCTACATTAGGCAATTTTTTAGCTGCTGGGTCAGGTTGGGCAAGTCTATTACAAACTTACAAATCACAACTTTTAATT
The DNA here is from genome assembly GCA_030844895.1 of Ambrosia x helenae. Lineage (NCBI taxonomy): Eukaryota > Viridiplantae > Streptophyta > Magnoliopsida > Asterales > Asteraceae > Ambrosia > Ambrosia x helenae. The sequence continues at coordinate 9,022 of JAUTDX010002850.1, read as the reverse complement.
TCTAAATAGGCAGTGACCTTCATATGATAGTGTATACAAATATCATATTATTACTACATGCTTTTGTCATGTAAATGAACTTTATCATTTAGCAAGGTGTCTTCAATGGCACGGTTATGTAGATATGCAATGACCGAACAGTTTACACAAGAGTGATGTTTATGTTCATATCGGTTTGTTACTGTAACATACCTTTGGTTTATTAAGATTTGTTCAATAATGAGTACATGGTTTTTGTGGTGAACTGCAATCAGTTGTAAGTGGCGGTGCACATTTCTTTTCTTTTCTTTTCTTTCTACGAATACTTAATAAAACAGTGTTCACATTTCTATTCATTTTGCGTAACTTGCGGCAAAACACCTAAGTATCATAGTGTTGTATTGCAACCCATTTGTGGATCCCGCTGCAACACGCGGGTAAACCCACTAGTTACTAATAAAATAGTAAACATAGTATGATTGTAAAATATTAATTGTACCATGAACTCTTTTTTTTATAAGGTATCAAACCAAATATCATTCCATAATTAAAAAAACAAGTTACATCTGGATAGTGGTAAAGCGAGCAACAAGATGCGTCGCTATGCCTTTTTGAATCGCAAAACCTATTCTACTAAATACAAACCCTTGATTCCTTGGGCTCTGCGAGTCACTATGGACCACCTTCTGTACCCGCTCCAAGAAACAAACCGCCTTAAAGGCCAGGGATCCAAATATAGCAACAAAGACAAAACATGTGATAAAATCTTATTAGTTAACCAGCTAAAAAACACTTCTTAAACCTAAAAGTAACCAATAAAAGAGTTCTTAAAAGAATATAAAGTCTCACATGTTCAAATGATTGATTAGATCAGTTAAAATTCCAGAACAATATACAAAGAAAACAAGAACAATCTTATAGACCAAATAACCCTAATTGCCAAAAGAAGAGAGAGAGAGTGGCTGAGAGTGCTCTGGGAAACAACACCAGAAAATATCTCAACAACCTAACTCTCAAACATTTCACTATATTTATCCATGGATAACAATGAGGCAGTGAACAACCATAAGCCCTTTACAACAGGCCCAACACATTAGCTCAAAATAAGCCCAGTTGATAACCTTCAACTTAACATCCCAAAACAATATTAGCCCATCTCTTTATAATCTGATAACATAAAATGAGTTATTAGCACAACAATGAAATATATGACACATTTAACATTGTTATTGTTGTTGGTGCTATTGCTGCGGCTGTTGCTGGTTGTTGTTGTTTGTTTGTTGTTTGCTATTGTTGCTGCTGTTGTTGGTAGTGGTGTTGTTATTGCTGCTGCTACTGGTGCTGTTTTTATTTTTAACACCCCTTTAATTCAAATGTTACATATCAAACATACCCAGTTTCTTACACATTTCTTTATACTGAGTATCACTAAGACTAAAGTAAATACATCGGCAATTTGATTTTCTTAACTGACCTTTATAGTTTTAATTAGACCATTAACAATGTTTTTCTAATAAAGTTGTTAGGGGTGAAAATCCTGCTCGGTATCCTGATTATTAGTCGGAACTGCTGACATCAGGTTAGGTTAAATATCTTGACATTTATCCTGATGTTGGCTAATTGTTTTCTTGTGAAATGATTTTAATCACAGGAAGATATAATGTTCACACGGATTGAAGAAGCACATTTCTTATTTTGATCGTTAGGAGGTGTTCTTTATATGCATGGAATGCTCTTTGAATGAAGCACATTTCTTATTTGAAAGTTTAAGTCAGATTATGGGTTTTAGAAGGGGTAAAAGCGACCCGAACAGCTGCTGCGCAAAAAGTGCAGCAGTTTGTTCTCTTGATATGGGGTCGTTTGGCCTGGTTCGTTCTGTTTCAACGTGTAACGACTCTCATACTATTTTAAATGTATTATTGACAACCCACTAACCATTCTTTGTGTAATGGTGCTAGGTAAACATGTGATGGAAATCCCAGAGCAAGGATCAAGTCGTGAGAAGAACCGAACACACCCGAGCACTCATCAAGCCTCCACAATTTAATTCAAGAGACTTTCGTTAAATCGCGAAATCTTAGTGTATGTTTTGATAGTTAAATATAAAGAAATTTTTTTTTGGGAATCAAAATGTATTTGATCTCAATGGTTTAGGTTTATAATAAATATCAAAGGTTTAACCGGGAGTGGTTTAAGTATGGTCTAAACTCGTGAGATTAGGCGTTGATCGCGTGATTACGGGTTAGGGTCTTACAACATGTTTTTAGTAACTATAATGTAAAGTTTGTTGGGATCATTTATACATGAGATTTCATTTAGTTTGGTCTTTTTAATTAACAAAATTTTAATCAGGAGTGAGTTTGATTAAGGCCTAACTCGAAAGTTTAAACGTTAAGCACATGATTTTGGGTTAGGGTCTTACATGATTTGTAGGTGATTGTTGTTGTTGTTGCTGTGCAACTGGATGGTATCCAATTGCTGTTTTAGGGAATCAAACATGGTTTGAAGGTTAAGGTTGAGTTGATTAATGGCTATTCTATTGTCTTCTTGAAGAGTTTTGGTGTTTTTGATGGACTATGCATGTTCTTTCAAAGTTCTTTCGAGTTTTTCCATTTCTTGTTGTCGCGTATTGTTCGCCATTAATGGTGGATTAGGTCACCGGAGCTCAGATCGAGAGAGCTCTGATACCAATTGATGAGCTTAGTTAGTTCTAGTGAGAAAAACAAGAGAGAGAGAGAGAGAGGATTAGACCAAATGAAGCTGATGATCTCATTGGTGTTAACTGCTATATAACGACTACAACAACTAACTGCCATTCAAACTATCTTCCCGCCCAACTAAAGACCCTTATACTATCTATTATTACAATACACCCTTGGACTATCTTATTCACTTTATTACACTATTACAATATTACAAAATAGCCCCTCTAACTATTATTACACATCAAGTTAGGATCTTATTTAACGGATGGAGTTAACTATGGTTTCAAGTCTTTCCTAAAAGCCAAGGTTTTGGAATGGTAAAATAAGATCTCATTATTGTCGCTAAACTAAGAAATGAATGTTGGTAAGAGATAATGTGTTATCTCTTACGACTGTGAAGAAACAGAATGATGCATCTTTTATTCACATGCTAGAATAATGTAGTTTAAAGCATGCTAGACTAATACTTGTCAGTTTAGATGTTATGCGTAGATTAAATTAATTTTAAGCATTCAAAATATGTGATGACATGATAATAAATTTAGTGTATAAGCAAACTATAAATAACTTAATTTACACTAAAGGAACAATGTGAGAGGACCTATTAACTAGATCATTGGTAACAAGTCTATTCAATTTTTCATATTTACAATGGGAGAACTCACACGCGAATAAGCATTCGAATATATTATAGAGGTTTGGGGATCAAACCGAGCACGAACCAATTTACTTTGAGACACATGATTTACCTTCCTTATGTTGGTCGTGGGACCGGAAGGCAGAGGACAATAAGCACTAATCGCATCATGACTAAATAATTTGATTATTACTCAAGACTAGAAATGGAGATCGGGGACTTTGTTGAATGTTTTTAGTTTAAGGCTAATTGAAATTAAGAGGAGAACTCATTATATGCAAACGCAACGTAAATCCAATCGTAAAACATATCTGGATATACATAGGATACCGACATTAAAGTGTCAATCCAGTCCAAAACATGTACACATGATCAAGTCATGCATTATGATTTATGATGTAAGTACATTGTAAGCTAACTAAAGGTTATCCAAAACATGTACACATGATCAAGCCATGCATTATGATTTATGAAATAAGTACATTGTAAGCTAACTAAAGGTTATCCATATTACGATGTATGTACATTGTAATTAAGCGATGCCATAGATTCAAAGAATCGTTGGGGTACATTATTTATTCAATTTTGTAGCTGTTAGAAGAACCAACTATAGCTATAGTGAATAATAATGACATGTCCGATGGCCATTGGGGTCTCGTTTTCGTTTGCTTGTGATAGTAACACAGTTTCTTTTGTCTTTGTTCTCTTTTCATTTCATATTTACAAACAACAAGCGGACAATTAAAGGATGTCTTTTACACGTCACCTCTTGTTTACATCATAGTTGTAACATCACACAGATCAAAGATTGATAAATATTGTCAATCAATGAAGACAGGAAAGAAAGGCCAAAAAAGAAAGAGGATCACATATGAGAAGAAGCTAAATATGAAAAAGCATCAGAAAATACATATGGGATTTAAATGAGTTACATGCAAATAACAACTTTCACTTCATCTTGTTTTGACGTAGTTGTATAAATTAAATTACAAGGCTTCTATTCTCCAAGAACACACAAGAAGATCAAATGCTACGTAATCGAGATCATCTTCTATATTCAAAAGAAATATAAAGGCTTTTTAATAAGCCCAAACTTTAGGGCCGATTGCAAGTTTTATTTTAGGTTTGTTGAGTTTGAGGAGTTTATGACATAGTTCCCGGTTGTAGAACTGGAACCGGTGGAACCGGCCCGGCCAATAGTGGAACCGGTTCTGGTTCCTCTTAGGAACCATAGGTTCCAGCACCGGTCCCTTGTTTTAGCCAAAAATCAGTTCCGAACCAGTTCCAGAACCGAAACCTATCTCAAGAACCAATCAAAAAACCGTTTCCTAACGTCAGAATGCTCCAAAATCAAAATTTTGACCATTAATGGGCACCATTTTGACCGTTAACTAGCCGTTTTTTTTCATCTAAAATCACCATTTTGTCACCCTTGTTTAGTATAAATAGGTTTGGGATGTTTTGGTTAAAAACGCAAAAAAAAAAAAAAAACAACCCGAAAATGCAAAACCGTTATCGTATACACTTAAGTTTGTCTTCAATTTGCTTTTAATACATCATTCCATGGCTTCATCTTCAAAGCCATCCCAAACCGGTTCCACAAAAGAGCCTACCGTTGTTCAAATTCTTGAGATGACACGAAACGCCAAACTTTTTTGGCGAAAATGGTTATTTTGACTTGTGGCGAAAAAAAGGCACATTTTAGAAAGTGTGGTATTACTCTCCAACAAAACGCAAACTCCACTTTAAGAAAACATAAAGCCAAGTATTGCAAGCTAGTTAAAGATAATCCGGTCGAGGTGAGTGGTTCGGAAGAACTCACATACGATGCGGCAATACAACACATGAGTAGTTCGGCCGAAGATTAATAAAAAATAATATCATTGTAATGTTTGAGATTGTCTTTTTTTTTTTAATTTCGTTTTCCATGCTTCTTGTTTCGAAATTCTAAAAAAAATATAATAAAAGTCGTAATTTTATGTTTATTTTTTCCTCATCGGCTTATACTTTTTTTAATTGTGCACACAGGAACCGATTCCGAAACCGGAACAGAAACCGGTTCTGGACGGAACCGACACTGTAGCGGCCCAGTTCGAAACCGGAACCGGTTCCCAAAAAAAAAAACTCGATTTGTTTACCTCAATGACATACTGAGTTAGCTAGGCCGACCGTGAGCTAATCAAATGAATCATGATGCGACACAATAAATATAGTTTATCTATACTACATTATAAAGGAGGAGTGATGGCTAAAATAGTCACTTCATGTCATTGTTAAGATGTCATATCAAGAGTCACATGTATGAATCACTAACTTTTACACATTTTCTTCCTTTTATACCCTTTCGTACAACATTTGATGGCAACTTTACAAGTCAGTGATACAAGTCATACACTACTACCAAAGTGAAAACTGTCTTCATCAATAATCAATACTCTTCATCTTCATCAATTCATCATTAACTCCCTGACATAGTAACTCTTACATCAGTTTTGCATCATTATTTACATCCTCATCATATTTGTTAATCCTTATACGTTCCCATAGCCTGATCATATTCAATAAACCTTTCATTACTCTCATGAAAACTCTCTGAACTCTCTCTTTCTCTTCATCATCCAAACCACAAACAGGAATCGGAGATGGAGCGATTGCAGGTATTAAATCCATGAACTTGAATCAATCTTTGTCTCAATTTGAATTAAAACAATCTTTCTCTCATGAAAACTCTCCGAACTCTACATTTCCATTTTGTTCTTTTTCATCCATTTCGAATTTAACGTCATTGAAGTTTCGTGTGAGTTGCATAAAATGATTTGCCTAAAAGAATTCCTTTCCTCTAATTACTCATTTATTTTTTATTGTTTTTCAATTTTCTTCGGGTTATTTTGATATTTATGTTCCATATCAGAATTTTATTATTTGGGTTATAATATGGTTAGGACCAGGCTTGAGGTGTTCAATCAAACAGTTGGCATATTTATGTAAGTTATGTAACGAGTTCATCCCAAACATCAATATATTGTGTCATTCTGCAGGAGGAAAAGTTTGCTTAGGAGGAAAATGGGGCTCACATCGCAAAAGTATCCAGTTTTTGAGGTTTGTAACAAATTTTGATACCCTATTTTGAATTATTTTTAGTATTTTATGATTTATCTACTTGCTTTATTCTAAATATTGTAACTTTTTGTGCAAATACCTTAGATTATCCGTTTGCTGCTGAGATCACTTGCAACTTTGATGGTGGTTTCATTTCTTTTGTCAATGATTCAACCTCATGAACCAGTGCTCATTATTGTCACATAGGTATTCGTTATTGATGGCCATAGGTTCATAACAAGTATGTTTTTAAATTATGATTTTCAAGTAAGACCAAAAATATTCATCTGGTCAACGGAACCCCAATCAAACCCATTTATTTCAATATTGCCTGTTTTCATATGTTACTTGACCCATCCATTCCACCGCTTCTGATTTGTATGTAAAAATTTTAGGTTGTAAGGAAGTTTTACCATAAATTAATGGAAAGGTGACGGATATGGCCTTTAAAGTCTCAAAAACAGATGTCTTTGTTGTGGATTCAACTTGTCGAATTGAGAAGAAGGCTTTTTATGAAGAGGTCACATCTAACCATTCAAGATTACACTATTTTATGTTGATTTTAATTAGTCGCAGTCGCATTTTGAACCCATTTATTTACTTAAAAATGGGTTGGTTTGCATTATGATTGGCCAAATAAAAAAAACAGCCGAAAGATAAAGTGATCAAATGGGTTGGTGCAAAAAGAACGCCTTTATCGATAATACTCCTAAGTCCTGAATCATTTTATTTAAATAAGTAGCTTATTAACTTCTGTACAAACGGATTGCCCTACTCAACCCGATTCGGTACGACCCATTTACCGGTGTTAGCAGATATGCAACTGCGTGGTTGACCATAATTTAAAAATTCAGCCTACTTCAGGGCGTTCCTACTGACTTTTAGAAAGAAAAAAAAAGAGGAAGGCTATAGCTAACAGGGGTGTTACTTGTGTTTGTTTATTGGTTTCTTGGTTATTTGGATCGGGTTAATCAGGTTTCAAAGTTTAATATTACAATCGAGTATCCTCCGTAGGTTTATTCAGTTACTCTGGTTCAGGTCTTTCGGCTTTCAGCTTAAACAGGTCGTTACTCAGGTATTCGGGTTGCAAATTGGGCTTCTACAAGGTGGTCAAGTTAATACTTATAGAAAATGAATCCTGATCCATTTTCTGTTAAGTTACGATAATGTGGAAGCTTTTAAAATAATCTTTAATCTTCATAACTATAGTCGATCACCTTGTTTCTATATTTAATTATATCAAAGGTTTTGTTATTAATCATGTAGAAGCTTTTAAATTAATCTTTAATTCTAAAAAGTCTGGCTTATTTATATGTGGGCTCTTTTTGTAGCTCAAGTGGGCGTAAAGTTGAGGACCGAAAATTGCTTGAGGCTATTCGTCTAACAATTATTAGCAATTAGTCGAAGACGTGAAACTAGCTGTCCAACAGTAATTACTTTCATGATAGGTAAGTTATTTAATTTTTCTACCTTTGCCATACCACTCTGCATATATTTTAGGAGGCTATGATGATAAGATTAATGTGTCTTAAAATCAAATAAAGTATAATTTACTCCCTTCTTGGCCGGGCAACATGGATGGTCATGTGAAAGATTGGTTTAGTGCTTTCACATGTTAACCAGTTAGTATGCAAGCCATTCCGGATTTTTTTCTTTGTTTTCATGGCCGATCCAAATTTTATGAGCAAAAAAATTGTTTCGCTCGATACTACAAATCTTCACATTTTTACCAGAACATTTTTTTAATTGCTACTTATTTTGTGTCTGACCACTTGAACTGTTTAAGATTATGTAATCTTCTGTGCCGGATCTTGTTTTAAGGTTACAGATTGAAGAAAAGAAACTTCTATTACAAGATGTACAGACACGTCTGAGAGAAGAAGTTCATCAACAACAGGATATAATGGCTATGCCAGATAAGACCATATAGGAAGTTTGTTCGGTTATGTGAACGCCAACGAATGGAGCTTAAGAGACAAGTACAGGCTGCTCAAAGAGCCATTAGAGCGAAACAGCTGAAATCTATTTTTCAGTGGCGTAAGAGCTTCTAGAATCTCACTGGGCTATTCGTGATGCACGGGACTTCACGTAACAGGGGTGTTGCTAAGTATCATGAGAAGATGTTGAGGGAATTCTCAAAGACTAACGATGACGATCGAAGTAAAAGAATAGAAGCTTTGAAAAATAATGATGTTGAGAGGTATAGAGAGATTCGCATGGAGCAACAAAATAGTGTGCTCAGTGAGGCTGCTCAGAGATATGAGGTTTTATCTTTGTTTTTTATCTCAGACTGAAGACTATCTCTATAAAACTTGGAGGCAAAATTACATCAATGTCAAGAATCATCAAGATGCTGAGGAGGCTGCACAGGTTGCATCTGCAGCTGCAAGAGCTCAGGTATCTTCGAGGGTGGCATACAGGATGGGTTGGGTTGGCCTGGTGTTCCAAACTTTAAAATATTGATTACACAAATTACACATTTTCAATAATTATGTAGTTTCTTTTTTAGTAAAATGACCGAGGAGGTCTTAGGCCGTTAAATATACATTTAGTGTAGTTTTAATAGGTTTGTCACATTTCTTTTGAGGCTATTTTTTGGTTT
>JAUTDX010002849.1:0-35174 GCA_030844895.1 Ambrosia x helenae | reverse complement strand
TGGTGTTTTCTTTGATACAATATATTAGTCTTGATGTACAGGTTATGTTGTGGGAGGTGTATTGTATTATATCATAGTATGAAGCATTATAAAAGACACTACAACCCCATATTTATTATGATTTTAAAAACAATATTAAAATGCACATAAGGAAATTGATTTAGATAAAACATCATTACTGCATTACATTCAAATATATTCAATTTGGATCTTCTAAACATAAAAAAATTTCTCAAACGTATCTGCATACAAGAGCAAGCTAAACTTCAAAACTTTACAAGGAGAAAATAAACATAAACATAAACACAAAAATTAAATACACCACAACATACATTTTTGAAGCACGAAACTTGGAATCCGTCGTGTGCGAATCTTGTGCCATTTGGGTTTCGAGTCATAAAGGCTTCTTTGCAGAAGGCTTCTATCCTGAGTCCTTTTAAGATTGAAGAGCGTTGGTGAACCAGGTCCAGATATGCAAGAAACACTGTGATGTCCTAAGGTCGATGATATACATTTTTGTTCTTGGATCAACGATGAGCCCTTTTCCTCCATTTACTTCCAAATCATGCCTAAGTATTTAAAGAAAAATAAAGTAGCGTATGTAAGAGTTTAACTTTAGAGCATTATATTTATAAAGTTGAGTTTGAAGGAGAGACAAAATAAGACTCAACTGGAACCGAAGTCGGGGATAGTTTGTGCTCGCGAGGAACATATTTGAAAAGCTGAAGAAGCCGATCAACGTATACAGCCTTTTCCACACCTGCCAATCAATATCCACTTATATAAGAAACTTACAAGAAAAAAGAAAGCCTTTGGATTATACTGAAAAAAAAATCATAGTCACTTGTATTTTCTAATTTTGCCATTAACAAAGGGTACATACCATGCCATCCACTAATAGTTGCAATGCAAGTATGGCAGCCTTCAGTCCAAAGGTCGGGTGGAGGATGTATATTGCCTGCATGTGTGGTTTAATACATGCATAAACAAGTAACTTGATATTTACCGATAGCAATAAATATTAAAAACATAACCTACCCTATGTTTCTTCATGCAACATATCTTTTCTTTTGGAAAGATTACTAGTTTTATAACCGATTTGGCTATTATCATCATTGCATGTTAATTTGGTAAATTGATAGTTACTTTAGAAATAAAATTTCTTGATTCATCTTTGCTGAGTGATATTTCAGATTATTTTTGCTTACATGAAGATTCCGCTGCTTTTCCTACCAAGTATTTGCTGCAATCTTCTCATAAATCCCAGATCCGGCTGCCTAATAAATCCATAAAATGATATTTACAAAGTGACCTCATAAGTTATTTATCCAATATTAAAATCATTTTAAAATTGTTTTTACATATTAACCGCAGACCATACAAATAGTTTTGCTAAGGCGATAAGAACTCACACTTGTAAGATGCAGCAGAGTGAAAGTACACGATGCTATAAGGTTTCTGGATTAAGGGCTCAAACTCCTGAAATTAACAATTTGAAGCAACGGTTAATGTGCAGAATGTGGCCATGGTTTCACTTCTAATAAGTCAAAATACTTGTAGAATGTGGGGCAGGAGCCGTTTTACCTTTATTACATAAAGAACAAATCTTTCCAGGTCAAGACACCGAAGAAGAAATTGTGCTCCAACTACAACCATTACAGGGCGACCTTCACTATCTACCCCTCCCCGGTACCTGAGTCATAAGTACAGCTTGTGAGCACTCAAAATATGGGTAGTGAAAAAGTTATCTTTGTGCGAGCCGGGTCAGGTTGAGCCAAGACAATTTTGTCAGAAAACATTAATATATAGCACGAGTGTATGACCATTAGTGCGTCAATATGATTAAAAAATGACTTTTTTTATGAATCTAACTTTTATAAAATGATTTAGGAGGTTTCATGCACCGAATATATACTTCACAGGAATTTTGATCCATTTGGCATGTTTCTTTTAAGCTCCTTTTTTATTATACCCGCTAGTAATTAAACAAAAACCAAATATACCCCTCATAACCTTTCATAAGTAAATAGGTTGAATTTGATACCTCTAGAATTTTGTAATCCTAAAACAGAACAAAATTAGATAAAACCCAATTACTTACAGAATCTTCATTTCTGCAATTTCAGAAAGATAAGAGAATTTGCTTTGGCCAGGTATCTAGAATGGAGTGAATATTCCTCAGAAGCAGAAAGTGGTGGGCCCCCGAGATCACCAAATCCTAGCATTTTCGCAAAGTTGAACCCATTTTGGGCTCGAGCGGTTCTTTCCCATTGTTCCTGACGCCTTTGATCAGGATCTTTAATTATCGACATAAAAGCAGGATCCAAATATGATTCAAATACGAAGAGTTCCTGTCATCATAAATCAAAAAATCAGAACCTAGATTATATTCCTTCATTAACTATTCTTTATATATGGCCACTTTCACTCTCATCACATGAAGTGGGACCAACGAAATCGAAAGGTTGGGCGTGGGACTTCAAAGAGATTGAGTTTTGAAACTTGAAAGTGATAATCTTATATTGTATAATCAAATTAGTTGATGATCAGTTGTAACAAAACAAATGCAGGAGATATTGTTTTGATATTTGAAATTGTAATAGTAAAATAACCCAAGACATTTTCGGTAATTGGGTGTTTGTCAATTTGTTACTTTCTAAAGATCTTAAAGTTAAAATGACAAATGCGTCATCTTATTATAAAAGAGGGTAGACTTCTTGTGAAATGGATGTAAAACTCCCACAAATTAGGTTGAAAAGGGGGTAAGCAGGTAATTTTTTTGAACTCCTAGATAATTATTTCTGTTACTGCTTGCATGAAATGATTATTTAATCCTAAGTAACATTATAATCAGAAGCATTTGGAAGTCTTAAAAATGCTAAAGATATGAGTCTACGGTCACTAACGTCTAGCCAATCCTTGATCACCAACAGGAACATCTAATGAAGCTCGGGGAAGTTTAGGAACTGTTTTCTTGACATTTGGTAGTGGTTTTATTCTAATTTTTCTTTCATCTATAACTGTTTCACCATTTTCATCTCCAACGTCAGCAGGAAGCTTAGAAATGGCAATCTCTTCCTCCTTTTTATCACGGGGAAAATAGAGTGGAAGCAGTCTACATTGGCAGATCAAATATAAGTGCACATAATCACATACAGTTTCAATAGAAGATTCACTTGTACCTGCACAAGAGTAATGAAAACTTGTCTTGTGCCTTGCCTATGCATAGGTGGCAAGATGAGCGGGTAGGGCAATGGTCAAAACAGTTCAGGATGGGTTGACCCAAAAACGCTTTTGAGTTTATCTTTTTGAAATGGGAATATGGGATGACATATGTGAAGGTCACTCAAGCATTCAACTTTTAACATTGAAATCATCCAGACATAGAAACTACTTTGTGGGCAAACCAAGTATGCATCTTGTTTCATTTATACGGTTTCATTTATACCAATTGTTTGGCCAAAAAGCATGTCACATGACAGGAAGTCCTTTTTTATGAGAAGACAAGATAAACCTAACATAAGGCAACATGTTATAGGTTGCAACTCGTCTTTCCAAGAAAAATAAAGGCAGTTTCATCATCCAGAAAGTTTTAGGTAGGAATTTGCGTAAATGAATCCGAATATGTACTTGGGTGACCTTAATGATAAAAGTTAAACACTTCAGAAGCCTCACATATATTATCTCAATTAGATATATTTTTTATGCATTAAAAATAGTCTTTCAGGTGACTTTCAACCCATTTGACCAATTCATAAGTAAATGCGTCAAAACTGCCACCTATACTGCATAGGGAAACGAAACACGTCAGCCAGCTTACCTCTTATATATTTCAGTATCATTTGCTGTTGTTAAGCAAAATACTACAGCTGTAATTTTATCCTTTTGTTTCTCGAGAAATCGACGCACAGTTCCTGGAAGAAATAATCATCAGTAAATATAAAGTATCAATCAAATGATCAAGTGCAATTATTATATAAGCAAAGATTTTAAAAAAAAAAACACACACACACAACTTTTTTAAAGTCTAAACTAGATACAAGTACACATTTTTATCCGCATGTTCCTTAAAAGCTGCTTACTTATTGCAACGTGAGCTGCTGGTTCCCTTGGGTAATTTTTTGCCTCTGTGTATATGCAGCCCATTGCAATGCTGTATTCGCAGATTTCAGTAAATAGAAAGCTCAAAATTACCAAATATACAGCACACTACATGAAACTGGATAAAAATAAATTGATTGTATAAATAACCTTTGAAGTCCATTCTCTATCAGGAGTTCTAAACAAGAACGATAGCAGTGACTCAATGCATTTTCTGCTGCAGTATGATATTTTACAGCATACTTGGGTCCCACTGTATGAATAACCCTCCTGTAAGAAGAAAAATAAACATACAATTTGATGTGTTGGTTCAGAACTTGGAGATATAGGAGTAGTATACTGAACAAGTTATGATCCTTGGAAACACTATTGATTATTAGTACCACGATAACAAAAAAAAACGTGCAGTACTAAATATGAAAGGCTCATATGTATCCTGCTTTTTTTAACTTTTAACTTTCAAATACACAATTACACATATAGATTAAAGAAACTGAGAAACACATCTTACCTTTTCTCTTTCTGTTTTTATATATGAATGTCTCACACAAAACTCTAAACAAATAAAAAAGTCTTTACATTGATAGTTTGATAGTTCCTTCTTAACCAAACAACAATTTGACAAAACAACCAGCAGTTTACCTTGCAGGAAGATCGTATGCATTAGTAACTTTCGCCATACCTGTTCTGCAGCCACCCTGTGAACCAAAAAAAAATCACGCCCTCCGGTTACAGAAATTTTGCATCAAGAGATTCACTTATAATAAGGTGACACAAAGGGTATTCCGAGTTCTTTGATTCTTTTAAATATAACTACATATACAAAGGTTGTGTTACCAGTGTCGCACATTCTTCAGCAAGACCAGGCCCAGCAGCAGCATGCAAACCAGGACTACAATGAGCTTCGTCCAAGTTCTGTAATCAACAAACAGATTTCAGTAACTAACATTCGGTTTATTCAATAAATAATAATATCCATACATAACTAAACAAAAGTCATATAGCAGCATTATAAACGAGAAATAAACACCAAATATTCACAAGAACCAACTGCTGACCTCATTTGTAGAGTTAACAACCGCATCCACCTCAAGATTCCACGGATTCCCTCTCCAAAGATAAATCTTCGAATTCACCTCATGATCAACAGGAAACCTAGAAACCTTCCCACTACTATCCGCACCAGAAGACGACGCTAACGGATCCGGAAAATGCATGTTAGGAAAATTAGGATCTTCAATCTCATAACTATACCTAAAATCCCCATCACTCCATCTAGGAACTTGATCAAGAGTCACCACAGCATCACTACTATCAGTCGGCTGTCCGCCACGCGTCTCAGTCGCCGCCATATGCCGGTACATTTGTTTTCAATCAAATCTCCACCTCCCTCCTTTTCTCCACAACAAATATTCATAACAAGTTCAAAACACTCTAAATAACACTTAATAATTAATAATTAATAATTAACAATAAACTTACATTAAGTTATTAACCACCTAAACATTTACTAGGGTAAATAAATTAGGGATATGATCATATTAACAACAAATTGATAAAATTACATCAGAATAATTAAATTTAATAATACAAAATTGAAAAGAATATTATAATAGAATCCTTAATGAATCAAATCGCTAGGGTTTCAATAGTTTGGGTGAATTAACGAAATTGAGACGGAATTTGGCATCATATGATATGATTATACAAAAAAAACAATTGAATAATAAAAAGTGAATAAAACATGAAAGAATTAGAAGATTGATGATACCTGATAATGGGTGAGAGATTTAGGGAGGAAGAAAGAGAGAGATTGATAATTATTGGATTGGCTGGACCTGCGTTGAGCTTGTGTTGTATTCTATTGTGTTGTGGGGATATATTGAATAATATTATTAATTTAATTTAATTAATAAAAAAATTACAACATACAAATTGTCAATTTCTTTTTGTATAGTTTCGGCTTTTGGGCTTTCGGCTGCGGCTTATGTATGATGTCAGAATCCGACTCCATCTTTTTATAGGACTTTTTTTTAAAGGCAAACAATTTATTCATCACCACCATACTATACATCAGCACTAGCAAGTTGCTAGATGTAACAATCTTCTTATAGACTTAATGTTAAGAAGAGTAGCACTTTAACTTTAATGGCTTTGTCAATTGAACCTAACCCTACCTTATTTTCGTTATTGTTTGATATTTGCTTTCAAATAGATTAAACCGAGTCGAACCAAAATCATTTAAAACCAAACCGGATTACATGTTCAGTTTGTGTAATTGTTATTCAGTTTTATTCAGGACGGATACGGTTTGGTTTGGTTCGGTTTTCGGTTTCGATTGAAAAGTATTCAAATCAGAAACCAAACCGATGAACATTCCTACCCAAGAGCTTTATTAATTCAATATTATAATAAAGACAAAGTATAAAATTCTTGTACTTGTGTTTTAGTTAAGATACATTATTAGTCATCAAGGCGGTCGTCTTACCTGTCTAAAAACCACATAACGTGTAACTAATATTAAAAAAACTAAAATTTAACAAATCTAAGAAAAATAAGATAACTTCAAGCATTAATCATCTACCAGCATATTTGGATAAACTTATAACTTATTATTTATCTTCTTTTCCACCTTCTTATCTCTATTTTTCAAAAAGTCACGCATTCCTAACTTATAACTTATCTCCTTTTTCACCGGCCTTGGATATTCACACAACCAGGGTTTTTATTTGCACAACCCCTCCACGGGTCATCGAGGCCTGGACGGCCCGTGGAGGCTCAAACAGGCAAAAGGACGGGTCGTCCAGGCCCCGACGGCCCGTCCAAATCCCTTAACCCTAAAAACGACGGCCCGTTGGGGTCTCGACGGCCCATGCACTAGCATCCAAATCAATAATAATCATTGGTAATCATTGGCAATGATTAGGTGATGACGGGCCGTGGAGGCCTCCACGGCCCATCGTTTTTCACTTTTTTGTATTATGACGGGCCGTGGAGGCCTCCACGACCCGTCAATTTTCCCTGATTTGGCCTTGACGGCCCATCAAGGCCTCCACGGTCCATCGAGAGGTTGTTTAGGGTTTTTTTGAGGTTGTGTAGATAGTATCACCCTTTTCACCTTATTCAAACCCAAAAAGTTCTTTTCAAACCATAACCCAAACACTTTTAAAAAATCATTTTCACCTTGTTCAAACTAAAAAAGTACTTTCAAACCGTAAGGAGATGGAAATAAGGAGAGCCAAACACCCTCGATTTATAAACAAGATCAAAGTTCATGTATTAACTAATCTTAAAGATAAAACAAGTTGTAGCTATGGTCCAATTTTTATAACAATAAATTAAACCGATATGGTCAAATGTATATGCAAAGCCAGCTTCTACTTAGAAATATAGTGTTCGAAATGCTTGTACGTTTGTTGTAGAATATTCTCATTGAATCCGTATTCTCAAGCATCTAACGACGTGCAAGTTTCAAATTGGGCACATGGTAGCAAAAATTTTTGGTTTTTTTTTTTCCACATGCTACAAGTTTTATTAACATAGTTAGGTTACTTTTTTCTTAGAGTTTGGTTTATTTGTTTTCTTTTTTTATTTCTATTCTTATTTTTAGACTGAGATCCGGTGATCTCCATGTATGACAATAATCGACGAGCATTCCTTTTTTTAGACATTTCATCAAACACTTTATAAACTACATCCAATTTTTCACGTTGATTATCAACACGTCCATTAATGAAGTACCTAACGTCACACTAGGTTTCGATTTGTCTCAATCCAAATCCCGGCCTTATCTCAAGTATTCCAAGAAGAGCACAAGCACCAGTATGTTCAGGAGTATAGCCTCATCAAGCACAATGCTGATTGATCACACAAAATACTACGTCGAATACCCATTGCTAATAGAAAATTTGATCGGCTGAGGGGGTCAACAGACCTATGAACGACCATCTAGTTCTGCCTTATATGATTGAAACAGATTCTTAAGATTTATGAAATGTTGATGTATAAATTATAATGCAGTGATAGAATCCATACAACTAAAAAAGCCATTGAAACAATGTCCTATACAATTACATCCTTTTGGAAGTTGAGAAGTTTATCAAGTATTTCTGCTGAGCTACAAAATATTACTATTTGAAATTCTTGTAATCATCACGGATAGTCATGAATAATGGATGTTTATCTGAGGAGGACGTATAGTAGCAAAGTATTCACTACATACAAATCAAAAAATGAAGCCGATTAAAACAGCATATCTGAGTCCGCGAGTTCAAGTACTTTGTGAATACCAATCGGGTTCACACCCGGTTTAAATGCATTTCCTTCAATATACCTGTCAAATACAATACTAAATGAGAAACAAGATGCATGAAACTGAGAAATTGGGATTATCACTAGGCAATACAGGTGACACAATCAGCGGGGCGTGTCGTGTTTTGTCCAATATTTTTAAAAAAATATAGCAAGCAAGTTAAGTGGGTATTAAAGGCTTTCTACCCATTTGACCCATTTACTTTTTAGCTATTTTTTAATTTTACCTAGTTAATCCAGTAGAATGAAACTTGACCCGAATTGACTTGTTGGGTCAATATTGCCACCCCTAGGCAGCCCATAGTTGTTAGGCCTGGACTCGAACCTCTACAATTTTTCTTAATATGCAGATACAAGAAATGTGGAGTTTGAAGGAGGGTATGAAAAGAGTAAACTTACAATTCTTTCAAATACGGATGTTTGTAGAATGCATCAGGAATCCTCCCACTAAATTGATTGTGATCCAGGTACCTGAAATTTTTACAGCACAATAAAAAATAAGTAAATAATAAACAATTATGATTTGCATACTCTGCTTAAGCAGTAGCTTATACTAGAGCATCTATATTGCAAAACATGTTTCGACAGATTGTGAAAAACGAGCACACTTACAAGTAAGTTAACTTGGGAATATGAGCGAGTCCAGGTGGCACTATCCCAGACATTTTGTTGTAAGATAAATGCCTGAAACCGACAAAATATTACATTAGCATAAATTTTAAAGATGCCAGCTTCAAACAAGAATTTAGTTTATAAAAGTATCTGCATATTCAATACTTACAAAATTTCTAGATTGTTTAAGTTTGCTAGCTGTGCAGGAAGACCTCCCGTCAAATAGTTGTTATTGAGGTAACTGCAAATCACATTACAAGGGTAAATAAAGTATTTAAAGCAGCACTGATAGATGGAACTAGATGTGGCAATCTCAACCCTTTAACTTACAAATGAGCTGATTTGGGATATGGTTTATCTCTTAACAGGAGAATAATAGATTTAGCTTACTAGGAAACAGATTTAACGTTGCCCAAAGTGTATTTTTAAAGCATTAAAGATTATATTTCCAGAATCCTTTTGTATGTTTGTACAGAGGTATAATGTAACCAATATATGCTATTGTTGTGATATATTTGACAGACTAATGTTATAACAGAAAGTGTTTCCAGGCAACCTGACCCATCTAGATGGAACTAGTACTTGTATGGAAAGACTTTGAAATAGTAAATGAAACTGGAACATACAGGTTTCGCAGAGCTGGAAAACATCCTTCTATCCGTATCAATTCTCTAATAGTTCCAACCAAATGATTGTCACCAACATCCCTAAAAAACAAAATTCCCCATTCAGATCATCAGAGGGATTTATATTTAAAAAAAAAACAGAGCGGTAGTAAGAAAGATGAACAGTACAAATGGCGAAGCTTTTGTAAGGTGCCCAATTCCGCTGGAATACGTCCAATGAACCGATTTTGGTGCAGATGAAGATACTGCAGCTCTGGAAGATTAGCAAGCTCCCTGGGTATTTCCCCTTTGAAGCTATTAAAACTCAAGTAGCTGTAACCATATGAATTGAGTAATCCAATCAGATGTTTGTCTAATAAGTCATAAATAGTTGAAAACGATATTCAGCCCAAAAAACACTCACAGGTGCGTTAATCTCTTCAGTTCACCAATTTCAGGAGGAATGACGTCCTGCAGCTTATTCCATCTCAAATTACTGGAAAGAAACAAAACCGATCAGCACAACTGACTTCTGTTTGGCTGCTATTTACCTTCTTAAGGTTAAGGATTAGGATTCCAATTGATGAAAATTCAAAAAAAAAATTAAAATTAAAATTTGCATGTATTAGTGGTTCTTATTTGTTAATGTAAGGTTTTCTTCTTTAAATAATATATGTTACATAACTATAATTTGAAATTCACATATATTGTCTTTACTCGTCACAAGTTACAACAGCACTAACAGCCCAGAACTTTCTGCCTGTACCTCTTCACTAGTTACAACATCACTAACTACCCAAATCTTAATTTTGAAAAGAAATCTAGCCACAAATTCAAACTACAGAAACATTAAAGAGTAAACAATTTAGAGGTGGCCACTTTAACCCATCTACTTGTGAATGGGCCGATTCAGGTTATAAGGTTATATTTTAGCTTTAACAAGTTAATCAAGCAAACACAAAAGGAAGCAGATTAAACGGGTCAGAACTCCCCTAATGTGTATTTTCTCTGTATAAACCCACCTACTATTTTATTAAATGACAAGATTATATCAAATTAATATGGTTTATATAACTATATTTGATACACTGACATTATACAAAATAGGACCAAAAGCATTCATGTATTTTGTATGTTTACGGTTTACCCAACCAGTCCAAACAACCCAATTTGACACCTCTAGTTAACATATGATTGGAACTTAATTTACCATACCCAGCAAACTCAACAAACCATAGATCAAGCACCAAAGCTAGAGGGATTGGTGATCTCTCATATATTAAAGCCGAATGAAATAAAAGCATAATGTTTAAAGAAGCTAAAAGCAGGTTCCAGACTCATAGCATTTTATATCCACGTAATCATGAACCGCAACGACAAGAGTTGCCACATGATCATTGCATGGGTGATAGGTCAAGTACACCAAGGTACATTAATAATCATAATGATGCATGAAAAGTAAAAGACAATATGAAGCTATAGTTACGTGCAGCATCGCCGTTCAAAAAAAGTTACGTGCAGCATCACCAAAAGATATAAAGTGTTAAGGTAGACTACATACAGTATTCTAAGCCGCTTTAAGCGCCCAATTTGAGGTGGAATTGGTCCAGTCAACTTATTGTTATGGAGATCCCTGCCAACAAAGTTAAAGTAAAGTTAGAAAACAAATCCAAGCCAAAATCACTACTTCAGAAAATAGTACAAAACTCAACTAATTAACTTCATCATAAATAATTAACAATAACCTAGAAATTCAGGTGCAAACGGAACAAGTTAAGCAAAAAAAAAAAAAGATTAGTAATTTAGTAGGACAGAGAGCCGTACAGCCTAGTAAGATCCAGCAGATTGGTTACAGCAGTAGGAAAAGGCCCAACAATTGACACTGCATATACTTCCCTGCAATGTAGTTAAATTAAAATTAGACAATTTCCAAAAATGACAGATTGGTACTAAAGTTTCAAGATCCAATGCAACATAGATGAGCGTTTATTATATGAAATGTACGAACTATAAAGAAGTGAGACTTACAGTTCAGTAACTACTCTATAATCACCTTGTGTGGAGCATGTGACACCAGACCAAGCTGGTAAATCACCGTCTCCACATGGATCATCTCCAACCCATGCATACACCACCCTCCATCCAAGAGAAGCTTTAATTTCATTAAGAGCTTTCACTGCAGACGATAAAGGATATTAATAAGTGACTCACAAACAACACATCATAATATTTCCACCAAAGTTCTTCAAACTAAACCAAAATAAGAAAAAAAAAAACATATAACAATGAGCACACGATGAGATCGCATTGTGCAATGCTATGTGGTCTGATGCATTCTCATGCGTTATGATGCTCTTTATGCAGTGGCCAGTATTTGAACAAATTGGACCATCAATTGCAATGCGTCCCAGTATTTCAAAACGGATTGAACAAATCTGATCATTGACTGAGCAACGGTTCGAGTATTTAAACAAAGTAGACTATTGATTGAGAAAAACAAAATAAAAGATGTCGAGAATATCTTATACTATAGTGTTTAAAAGTTAACAGCTTTTTTAAAACAAACGCCACGCCGGCATCTAGTTTTGCCGTTTTGGGATCAAAACGCATCAGAGCGCCTTTTTTTAACCAAGTAATAGAAATGCCTTCCAAATTAGTATGTAATGTATTGAGTCAATATTCTCGAAAATAGAACTATAAAACATGATCAAAAGTTCAAATCAATCATATAACGAATCGCCAATCGGCTCCCAAACATTGATTCTACAGCAGTTAAATTATCCCAAAAAATAAACAAACTTATCCTAATTTGCCTAACATAGTGAGATCTATCATCTAAAAGCAATTTAAGTTAGTCAAGTATCAATATCAAAACCACATGACAATAAACTAAAAGACAAACAAACCCTAAAGCAATGATCGTATATTCTCAATAGATAATAAATTAATAACATAAATACTAAAAAAATGAGAAATTACCGTCTCTTTTAAGGGTTTTACAGTGCACAGCAACATTGAGAAGGAAAAGAAGTAGGATAACTAATGAAAAGGGTGTGGATACTCGAAGACGGAGCATTGCTTGGTTATGGAAGGATTAAAGTTTAATTGGTTCGTGTTATATATGTATCTATATGTATGTATGTGTGTGTGTATCAATCAAGTAGATCGAGTGAGATCTGAGTGGGGGAGAGGTTTGTTTTTGAGTAGTGAGAAAACGCGTGAGTGAGTTTGGCCTATATCATTAATCATATCCTCAGTCGTCGGTGGATCGTTAATCTATGTATTGAGTTATCAACGGAAAAAATAGGAAATGAATGAAAAGAAAAAATTTGAATGTGTTACGGAGTTTTATTTACGCTGTGTTCCCGAGTTTACTAAATAAAAGAAAAGAAGAGAAAGGGATATTAGGAGAGAAAAGAAAGGAAAATATATAATTTTATTTCGTGTTCCCGGGTTGAATGGAAAAGAAAAGAAACTAAAGATTTTATGTGTTCCCGAGTTGAAAGGAAGAGAAAAGAAACGTTTATTTTACAATTATACCCTTGTAAGATTTTATTATAGGTTAAATGAAAGGGTAAATTGGTAAATGATATACTTTAAATTTTTCTTACTTTCCCTTCCTTCCGCTTCCTTCCAATTTGGAAGGATTGTTATTTGGAGGAATTTTCCTTCCTCTTCTCTTCACTTCTTTCCTTTAATGAAACTCTGGAACACAAAATTGTTCCCCTTTCTTTTCGCTTCCTTTCTTTTCCCTCTATTTTTAAACTCTGGAACATAGTGTTAAAGAAAGGAAATGAAAGGAAAATTAAGTCAAATTCTTTAGTTTAGTTTTCTTCCGATTTTGGAAGGAAAGAATATGTATCATTTCTTTTTCTTTCCATTCTTTTCCTTTCTTTTCCCTCCTCAAGTAAACTCGGGAACGGAGCGTTAAACTCCATTTTCTCATGTGTTTCTTTAATCATATAACACTTTATCCTATCAAAAAAAGACAACTAAGCGTTGACGTAACAGTGGCTAAAATGTCAATCTTGCTCACTTGATCCTGTTGTGGCTCATCTTGAGCGACAGCTTTATCCTGTTTTTTTATTTTTTATGTTTTTTATAAGACATTGCATAAATATTAAAATAAACATTATATGAATATTACAATAACATCACACTAAAAAAAAGGGTATGTGGAAGAGACCCTCTGGCCCCTGGTATCCATATTGGATACCGATCATCCCACCCCACAAGGGTTATGATCCCGGCAAAATACCTCAAAGTGCTGCCCACAAGATTCGAACTTGTCTCCTCTCATGCCCAACACTTATCATTGGTAGTGGGTACCACTAGGCTATAAGCCCATTGGTAATAGCATCACACTAAAACATCACATAAATATTAAAAACCATAAATAAATATTAGAATCGCGACTATTGTTGAAAGCGTGGTCTCATAGCTCTTCAAGTCGCAACGCTTGGGTAGTTATCATTGTGTATGACACGGCAGTGGTTACGGGCCTCATCAATCGCCTCGTCTTCGTTTAACTCCGCATTGTTGTTCAACGCACTTACGAAGAACCCTTCAAATATTGTGCACTTCGTCCGTAAAGCTACAAATTTTCCATATATCGCATCCCTTGAACAAAAGTTGTCACCCATTTGTTGATGGAATCTAGTCACAACCGTGCTCCAAAAACTTTTCGTTCGCTCATGTCCACCTTCTTGAACTGTGGTAATATAACTGTTGACTCGCGCGAGTTCTTCCTCCACGGTCCAACTTCGTGGTGGGATTGGGTTTTGTGGGGGCGGGATTGGGTTTGGATTTGGGTTTTCGCTTGCCGTTTGGGATCAGTTTAGTAAAGATGATAAAATGCTTTGGTTGATAATATATATATATATATATATATAGAATTTTTAAATTGTATTTTAAATTTGTCCTCGATAGCTTACACGAGCTAGCTCGGTTGGGCTCGCACGCGGCCACAGTCACCTAAGAGTGTTACGGTAGACGCGATCCACGTGGCTATGTTGGTGGCTCGCGGCAGCTCGCTCGCGAGCCATAACACATAGTCTAAGATTTACTTTTATAAAAATAAAATATTATTGTATCATATACGAAGCGGAAGCGGTTTATATATACTAACAAAATCGTTTATATATACAATATACATGAAGGTCGATTTATATATATAAGTATTATGTTTGATTTATAATTCAATTAATAAATATTCTCAATCAGGATCAAGGTTATACGCGTATAAACAAATAAATAATATAAATAACAATAGGGGATTTAGTAATCAACATTTGACGACTACACCGGAATTGTAACACGCGGGTTGCAACGAATCCTCGCTAGTAGGAAGTTCACAACCGAACACGAGCCAACCGAGAGCAACTGTTTGCAAGGAGGAAGTCGGCGACGTGTGGTGGTTTCCGGCAGCCAAGGGGCGGCGGCTTCTTAGGTGGTCGAAACTTGGAGAGGAAGCAAGGGAATTGTTGTTTGTTTTGTTAAAAAATGTTATTAGGTTTGCACCTTAATCCTTTTTTTATAAAACTAGAAATTACATCAAGCCCCCTTATTAAATATCACAATATTCCCATAATATTAATCTAATTAATATTAAGTCCATCGAGTTCAAAACTATTATTATTTCACGAATAATAATCCACCTACATGTGAACTCATCTGATTCGTGTATCAACGTGTAACTTTTCGGATCGTACCAAGTTAGTTAATGTTAACCTTTTAATTAACTATCGACACTATATCCAACATAAACAATTACAAAATTAACCATATGGAAATGATAAAATTCACAAAAATTGCCCAATGTGGTGGCTAATTACTCACAATCATCCTCATCTCTACAAAATGAGATTTCATGAAAACACCTTACTATTTAATGAATTTAACTATTTTCTAATACAATGGATTACATCATTGGTGACTTGAAGTGATCATAAATTTCAATGTTTCATTGCCCCTTGCTTAAAAACATCTCAAAAGACCCTTCTACCCTCCATACTCTATATTGTATTACAATCTTACCATCTTCCCCATGAAAGCTTAAAACTTTAATGCATGTCATGAAATTACCTCCATACCAACTAATTTTATCACTACCTACAAAAACAAAGATACAACCATCATAGCCACTGCCCTTTTTATATATATATATATATATAGGGGAGGGATAATTTGAAAACCCTTCCCAGTTAAGAAAACCCATGAAACCCAAATCTTAACCATCCATCTAAACTGATCTATGGTGAAGATTGTTTTTTGTTTTTGATCAAAAGTTATGATTCATATTTAGTGGCAAAAGGGTAAGATGGTCAAGGATTTATGTGTTCTCTCTCTTCCATATGCTGGTAACTGGCAAGAACAACCCTACCAAAAGGTACATAATGGAAATAAAATAATAAAAAAATGTATTATGGTAAAAAAAAATAGGAGATGCCCTCTCTTACTTTAATGTTCTCTCTCTTCTCTCCCTCTCAGCCACACTTTTTCAAAATAAAAACTCATGTTTTTTTCTTTTAAATGCAACTAATCATCAATTTTCATTATAAAAATATGGTTTTTTCTTTTAAAATTTATAACTTATAAAAAAAAAACCATATGTTTTCACAACTTAACTCGCCAAATAACATATAATAAATTATAACCCAACGAATAAAATCATATGTTTCATAACTTACGTCACAAAAAAATATAATAAATTATAACCCAACAACAAAAACATATGTTTCACAACTTATCTCACCAAAAACATATAATTAATATAACCCAAGAACAAAAAGATATGTTTTCACAACTTATCTCATCAAAAACATATAATAAATATAACCTAGCAACAAAAACATATGTTTTCACAACTTAATTCACCAAAAAAACATATAATAGATTATAACCCAACAATAAAAACATATGTTTTCATAACTTATCTCACCAAAAACATATAATAAGTTATAACCCATTAACAAAAACATATGTTTTCACAAACTTATCTCGCAAAAAATTCAAATTATAAAGCTAACTAACAAAAAAACATATATTTTTAGATGAAAACAAACTTTGATATACAAAAATAAAAAAAAGAAAAACGAATCGTCAAAACTTCGATTAAATCATAACATTTACAAAAAAAACACTAAATATAAAATGTCAATAAACCTAAGCAACCTTATTGAAACCCAGATCTAGAACACCAAAACTCGAGATTTATAAACTTCAAGTTCCATGAAATTACAACACTACCATAGTAAAGGATCTATAAAATTCAAGAAATATTTCCGAAGATTCAGTTGTAACAAAAAAGAAAGACTATGCTTCTGATTTTGTGATTCTAGTATTACGAGTTTCTTACTCACTCCAACAAAACAAATAATAAAAGTCTAATTATGAATTTACATTGTCTCATCTGTACCTCCTAATAGAAATATCTATGCCTTAAAAAAAATAGTAAAACAGATAAGTATTGTTCAAAGATTTGATGAAGGAAAGAATCTTTGTAGTTGTTCAATTCAATCCACAATAAATAAGATATCTTCGACCTTTTTGCTTAGTGCCACAATGGACAAGAATCTTTGTAGAGGCACTGTATCATCTGTTGACCGAATGTACACCATCAGATCTGTTGACCGTTGGCTTCACCGGCTTCATCTATAAACCACCGGATCTGTTGTTGTGTGTTCTTTTTTATCTTAAACAATCAATCTATTAAGATTGAAGGCTTGGATGTACAAGATAGAGAGAGAGATATATGAGATTGAAGGCTTGGATGTATATGATAGAGAGAGAGAGAAAGAGATGGAGTGCTTGTGTTAATGTGTCAGGAGGATAATTATGTGGGTTGTGTAATGTGTATAGAAAATTGTGTGGGTTGTGTAAAAGACCATTATACCCTTCTTGCTTAATACATAAATGTCTATGTGGAAGCATGATAACCATGGAATGTGGTTTCCATGGTTTGCACAAGTGGGGGTAGTTTTCAAATTAGAATTGCCCTATATATATATATATATATATATATATATATATATATATATATAGGGCAATTCTAAAATGGAAACTACTCTCACTTATGAAAACTTTAGAAACCCCATCTTATGGCCATAATGCTTCCACATCCACATTTTTGTATTTGTGCATAAGGGTATTATAGTAATTGTCTCTCTTACACAATCTTCCATATCTATGACAATATTGATGTTGACCTATACCATCTCTCTTTCTTTTTTATTTCTACCTCCACATAAGATGTATACACATCAGAAGAAGACCATTTTCCACCTTTATCTTTACACATACATAAATCTTCATATCTCACTTTCTTTTCACTAGATCACACACACATAAATCTCTCTAGACCACATGTAACTAGATCACCATCATCGAACCACCAACATCCAACCATCATAACGTCCGCCATCACCATTTTAGATGTGAAAATCTAGATCTTGGTTTGTTTTCTGGTGGGGTTTCTTGAAGGTCGTGCACGTCGACAGAGATGGAACCAGTGGTGCACGTCGGTGAT
The DNA here is from genome assembly GCA_030844895.1 of Ambrosia x helenae. Lineage (NCBI taxonomy): Eukaryota > Viridiplantae > Streptophyta > Magnoliopsida > Asterales > Asteraceae > Ambrosia > Ambrosia x helenae. Next base: position 17,018 of record JAUTDX010002849.1, on the reverse strand, counting down.
GTTTTGCTAATGAGGTTTCTTGAAGGTCGTGAAATGACAATATTTTGCTGATGTTTGTTGTTGTTAGTAGATCCAGTGTTCGATGAAGGTAGAGATGGGATTTGGTGTTTTGGTGTTCAGGATCTAGATCTGGGGTTTTTTGTAAATTATGGTTCTTTTTTTTTTCATCTAAACACCCATGTTTTTTTGTTGTTTGGATTGATAATTTATTTATATGTTTTTGGTGAAATAAGATGGTCACCTTCTTGTTGCTAAAACATATAGATAAAAACATATGTTTAAAGAGAGAAACCTGAATTTTTTTTTGTATTTTTTTTTGTTTGGATGTTGGTGAATCGAAGAAAATAATGTTATTTATTTTGTATTTCTAGTTTGTATAACTATTTATTTCAGTTTTTTTTTTGTAAATGTTCTTGAATTAATCGATCTATCAAAGGTAAAACACATGTTTTTTGTTATTTTGGATTGGTGGTTTGAATTTTTAGTGAGATAAGATTGTAAAAACATATGTTTCTGTCGTTGGACATATTTTTTTAACAAATAAATCCAACATATTTACATATTTGTAAAAACACATGTTATTCTCTGTTAACGATTGAATGTTAAGGCTTTTTTTTTCATTTTACATATTTTTATATGTGTAACTGAAAACATATATTTTGTCTACTTTATATGTTTTCTATAGTTTGTTTATATATGTTTTCTATAGTTTGTTTATCAAAGAACAAATGTTTTTCTTACAGATCATTCAACTTTCTGGAAAAACAGTTTTGTTTCTTTTTAAAGTCAAAATATTTTATTATATTTTAGACAAGAAATATGTTTAATAATGGGAGAGGATTAGCTCTTCTTTTTGTCAGTAAAAAGCATACAAAAGCATATGTAGGTGAGATAAAAAATGGTTGGACAAAACTACCCTTTCTTCACTAAATAACTATCTTTTATTTTGATTAAAATGTATAAGAGATCACAGCCATAGATCTATGAAGATGGATGGTTAGGATGTGGGTTTTATGGGTTTTCTTAAGTGGGGAGGGTTTTCAAATTATCCCTCCCCTATATATATATATATATATAAAGTGATTTGCCGTTAAAAAAAACAACCATCATAGCCAATAGCACTACTACTCACTACTAAACTAATACTATCCACTATCTTTGCAACTTTGCATCTCCATATCATATCTTCAATAATATCTTTGATCATTCATCATTTCATCATATATGGTCTCATATAGTAACATTCATTTAAAAGAAACAAACTCCGGTGACCAGAAAAAGAACTAACAACAAGTCTGTATAAATGTCTTGAATCTTGATCATGGGGATCAAGAAAATATTACTAACTGATGGGTTGACAAAATCTTGAATTTGTTGGTGAAATGAAATGGGTTTTGTCAGTTATGAAGTGGGTTGGGTCCAGAAGGGACCAATCTTTTCGAAACACCGTATCTTGGATCGATTTCTTCATCATACGGCGGTTTTGGGTGGCGGTATGGTGGCAGGTGGCAACCGGAGTTACATAAAGGAGATGGGTGTCTTTTAGTGGAGATTGTGATGCAAGAATTGTGGTCATGGAGTAGGTGGCGGTTGTGTGGGTGGTAGGTGGTGATGGTGGTGGATGAAGTAGTAGTTATGGTGATGATGAAGAAAGATATTGTTAGGATGTGTAAAAGGGTTTGGAATGAAGAGAGAGAGGTCTTCATGTTGTTGTTGATAATTTTAGAGAGAGAGAGTGGTGGTGGTGGTGGTTGGATTTATAACAGTGGTGGTGGGCCGGTACGGCGGCAGCATCGACGGCGGTGTGGTGAAGATTTAAAAGGAGTCACGGACATACATGCGTTTTGGTTAAGTCGACAAAACGAAGGGAATTTACAATACATGCCCCCACAATATTTTCTAACTTATAAACTATAGTGAGATTTTCTATGACGTTATATTTGGTTTCACTCTATGAATAAATAAACTCCATAGATATATAACTTAATTGGTGTTTGTTGTATTGGATAAAAGTAGAGGTCACCAACTCACCATGTATCGATTCGGTTATGGTTTAAAATGAATCTATGTTTCAGTTAGGGGTGTATGGGCTTGAGCTCGACTCGTCATGCTTTTCTGAGGCTCGAGCTCAAGCTCGGCTCGGCTCGAAAGTAAAACCTAAGAGCTCGAGCTCGGGCTCAATAACTAAACGAGTCATATTTCAGGCTCGAACTCAGGATCGAGCTCGATAAGGCTCGGTTCGTTCGAGTTTTTTACTGAGCCGATCCCGAGTAGTTGTCGAGCCGCTACGTGTCATTTACACCCCTAGTTTCAGTTATCAGTTTCAAGATTTATGTGTGAATGATTTCAGTTATAAAAGGTTCACTTTACTTGGTTTAGAGTACTAGTGGAGATCCTGATCATGTGGCCTAGTGGTAAAAGGGTCGGTTCTCTTTTTGGGGGAGCCGGGTTCGATTTCCATGGGAGGCATGTGATGGATACCCCCACCCTTGTGGTGGGGTAGGTGGTTGGGAAGTGATGGAGAGACCCTTGACCCTTGTGGTCATAGGTTCGACTCCTGATCCCTCCAGGTTTTACCGGTTCACTACCGTCGTGCCTTCGGGCGGGTTTGTGGGCCGGGTTTTCCCTGGAACAGGAGACGGGTGGCCCGAAGGGCTCTGTCCGTACGGACTAGAGGCCGTCTGGGGCCCCTTTTGGCCATTGGGGGCCACGTACAGAGTACCCGGCAATACTTTAGTTGATCGTTCAAAAAAAAAGAGTACTAGTGGAGAGTTCAAATGAGAAGAAAATGTTTTGTAAGAACAAATTCTAACCAATAGAAAACTTTCATTTAATGATTGTATTGAATGTTAAATTGATTGTTACTTTTTTGTAACCCCCTCTAAACTACTTAAATAAATGAAACTCATAATTAATTTTTAAAATATATTCTTCCAAATCAAAGTCAAGATTAATTTCTATATGTGTAGGATATATGTATGATAATTTTTATATATGTAGGATAAACGTATGATAATCTCGTTATGTGTAGTATAACCATATGACAATTTTGATATATGTAGGATGAATTTTTATATGTGTAGGACAAATTTTGATAATGTGTAGGATAAAGTGTTAATAACTAAATTAATTAGATAAATAATAATTAATGTAAGAAGAGTTAAATAATTTAATATTTAACCATTATGTAACTTTTTTTTTGTTCTCATATGAAGTTTCTTTTCATTTGATCTTCCCCTAGAGTACTATGTGTATTGGGGCTTGGTTTATAAGTGAATGATTTCAGTTATAAAAAAGGTTCACCATAAAAACCGGTTATCATTGTAATTGAACCAATGATTTCAAATATTTTGGCTATAACTAAATTATAAACAATAAATTAATATATTTAATAAATAGTGTTAGGATCAAATACACAATAAAAGAGAAATATGAAGTCGTAGGAAGGGTATCAAACGGACTTCAATTGAACTCATTCAAGCGACATTTGAACCATCTCATCGAATCCTACGATTTTTAATTTTTAGGTTTTCGCTTTTTTTAGCTTGTAGCTTTTAAAATTTCCGTTATATCATTGTGTCTTTTATGTAGTATTGTGTCTTTTTATTATTTTCATCATTGTGTCATTTTTGCCACTCATTGTGTATTTTTTTCTTCAGCATTGTGTTATATTTTGTGGTTAATTGTTTCATCTTTCATGATCTATTGTTTTTTTTGTGTGTCCTTTTCACCCTTCTCATTTTTGTTATACGGTGTAGAATAAGTTGACCCTAATAAATATTAAAAAATAAAAATGTAGAAACATCGATTTATAATTGTAGATTTTAAGACCTTCTTGCATAGCTCAGTTGGTTATGCGATGAAGGGAGGAGGGCATGGTCACAGGTTCGAATCCTTAAGCACACAAGGCAATGAAGATAAGAGCTTGTGGTGGCAGTACGGTTTCCGGGCTGTTACTCCAACGAGGAAACTCGTGTGGGGGCAGTACGGTTTCCGGGCAAACGCCGCAGTCCCCACTGTACCAGCGTATACCTGATTCGGACAACGTACTCTAGACGCGTAGGTGATTAGAGTCTGCCAAAAAATGAGTGTGATGGTCTCTGCTAAGTAATTCACCATTAAGAAAATTTAGATTTTAAGTCTGAAATTTCAAAATCATAAAATTAATTGCTAATTAATTACACTTGGACCACAAAAGGTGGTCTATTCTGATTTGAATACTTTCGTTTTTAGTTGAAACCAATAAACACATTTAGTTAAGTTCACAGCTTGATAATAATTGATTTCCTTCGCAATTAATTTATGAATAATAATACCTTTATTGTTATTTCTGGACATTTTATTTGTGAACCGATATTAGTTTATAAAACTTTCTTTTGGATCGCTAAAGTCATCAGGATGGTAATCATCGTAAATTTACCATCGGTTGTGCTTTAGCTATCATCGAGCATGAGTAGAGGTGATAATTATTATTATATTGTTCACCACCATATTAACCACCATTTTTAAGATGAAAAACTGTTTTTGCTTTGATCTTGTCCATTCAAATTAGGTGGTTTTTTATAACTTTAAATCTGGACCATAATAATTTGGTAGTTATTGCCAAAATTTGGCAGTTTTTTTTTTTGGATCAGCGGTTACCAAATTTTCCCTCCACGTTCCTACAAAGTTCCTTTGCTGCAGTGTTTCTTTGCATAGCCACGTTTCTTCTATTCTACTCTGTACGTGCCCTCTCAGTCCTACCTTTGAAAGTTCAGACACACCGCCTCAATCCCATCTACACACTCTCCCTCCCTGTCAATATCCCACCATGACTTTGACATTCCTGACCGTGGCTTCCTTTCTACCTTATCTACATAATTGCTGACCTACTTCTTCTTTCGGATAGTCGTTGTCGGTTATCTAATCGGTACTCTTCTGCGGTATGTTTAGGGTTTCTTATGCGTATTTGTGCCTTTTAATATGCAATTCCACCTTTGTTTTAACGGGATTTGTTTGTGATTTTTTCTTTGGTTAAAGATCCACCTCGACAGGTGACGGCGATTATGGAAACAAGTCCATAGGGTTTGGCAGCCGCTGTAACGGCTACCCAAATGACGGTGGTGACCGTTGGTGTTCTAAAAGAAGACGAGCTAGGGCTTCGCCTCAACCCTTGGCGGCAACGATGATGTTTCAAGCGAGTAGGAAAGTGTAATCATTTTACTCTGTTTTAAGATTTGGTTCATTAATGGTAATAATTGCTTTATTTTTTGTAGAACTTCTTAATTATAGAGCATGGTCATTCAATTAATTACGTGTAATTTGCGTTTGTTTCATTTGTCGAATTTTACCCTTTGTAAGTGTTACTGGGTAATCGGATGTGTTTTTTGTTAGTGTGTTAATGCAATTACGCGTAATGACATTATAGGTGATTCCTTATGGTGTAGAGTTTTTAGTTATCACTTATCACTGTGCTGCTTCTTTCCTCCACAAATTGCTGCATTTTTCTCATAGTATTCTTTCCTCTTGGCCACGTGTGTCGTGTCTGGACTCAAAAAGAAAAAACTTCGTGTCTTGGGGAGAGATAGAGAGTCAAAACTCATCTCGGTATCTGATCTTCCTCTTTTGTTTTTGCATGAATTTTAATTAATTTTGTAGCTTCGGTGGTTGCTTCAGGTGTTATGATTGTATGCTTAATGTTAACTTTTTCCTTTCTTTCTAATGTCGTCTTTGTTTTGATATTTCATTTATGTTTAGGCATAAGGTTTTCATTGTTGAATTGGTTTATATTTAGATGCTAAGTTGCATTATATCGGGTAGCAGTTTGCTTAATAGGTGCTTAGTTTTAGAAACCAGGATTGGCGTTGATGTGACTTGCAAACAGTTTGGGATTTTTTTTTGGATTCTTTGGTGATCAAGCGATGCCGATTTCTAGGATTTTGGTCGGATGCGGGTGCACTGAGGTTATGTGGGTTGCGCCGTTCAATTGGTGGACTTCGTGGCTGAGAAAATGAAAGAGAAACAGGGAGGATTTTCTTTCTGGTGCTTAAGGCCTACTTTGTTGATGAAAGGAAGTAAGTTATTTATCCCCAAAGTGTGTTTCAAAATTGGAAACCTTATGAATTTTTATAAAAGTTAGAATTGAATATTCCGTGTGGGTCTAAAGTCAAAAGTTGGTGATTTTGCTGGATCTTAAGTTGAGTTATTTAATTAAAATTTCCGTTTTAAATTTACAGGAAGATGGAGAACCCCAAAGCATGGATAACGACTTATTGAAATGTGCCATTGAGCATATCCTTGAAGCTAAGGACAAAGATGAGATCAATGAAGATATTGCTCTTTACATTGATGCAGGTGCTATTTTTATGTATATATCATTTTTGTACCAAAGTTAAGTTAAATAGTAGACAAATCAGAGACAACTTTTTTTAGTTTGACTTTTGGCATCTAAATGAAACGGGTCAATTTGAATGGCTTATTTCGAAAAATTTAAACGGGTCAAATGGTCATTGTACCAATCAACATGAGCCACTTAGAACACACAATCTCAAATAAATTGAAACAACTTGCAGCTTTAATGAAAAAATGGAAGTCAAAAGTTCTATATATGTTTAATAATGTGAGTTTATCTAATCAGCTTCTTAGTTGCGATTTCTATTAGATGGATGTTTTTAGTTGAAGATTTTTAGGCATCTTTACTTAGCTGCTGCTTTTTCCTAGAGCAAGACGTCCTTTTCGATCTTTATACAAGGTTTGTGTTCATTTTCGACGTAAGCATTTTGCGCATGCTGCTGGATTGTGTTTCGACGTAACTTTGGTGTTCATTTTCGTGCTTTGTTTTGTTCGTTTCATACGTATAACTGGAGTCACATATTGTACGGTTTAGTTGGTCTATGTTTTAACCCCGCCCCGCCGTGCGCCGCCGCAACACGCGGCGGGTAAAAAACTAGTATCTATACAAAAAGCAAACTTAACGCCGTTATCTTTCCTTCCGTTACCGTCAACTTCCACCGCCTGTTGTACTCTTCCCTCCTACCCTTTGTAACCGTCGGCCACTTTCTTTCCATCCACAAATACCGTCCACTTCTTCTTCCATCGCTAGCCCTTTAACCTCCAATTATTCACCTTATTTCCCTTTCCTTAAAAATCGTTTTCAAATCTCCCAATTATTCAATATCACCAACTTCCGTTCTCCCTCCTTCAACCTCCAATCACAAACTGAAACGAAACGACCAGTGATTTTTGCCGTCAAAGGTACCAATCTTATTCTATATTCAAACCTTTCATATGCTTCTTCCATGTCTTTCTTCTTGAATCGCGATTAGGGTAACCATACACATATCTCATTCTTTTTTTTTTTAACACAGTACACATCTTACTTAGGGTTAACATTTTTAAACTCTTAATTGAAAAGTTTTGTTTGACACATTTAATCAGAGATTGAGTACGGATCCATAATTTCAACCAGAATATGTTTGTTAATTGTTTGTTAATTATTGTTTATGTGATAATTGTTACTGTTGAAGTATGGTGGATTAGGGATGGATTAAAGATTGGTGCGGAGGCAGAGTGACTGCCGATGGTAGTTAATGAATGGAGTAAATGTCCGCAACCACCCAGTATTTATAGGCAGGCTACTACTGCGCATTAATGGCGAGTAATCATGTTGCCGGCGTGAACAGTGACGGTTGTCACTGTAGCCGTTGGCAGGGAATGGGTTTTATTACTATTTTATTATTTGCGGCTATGTACCGCTGGGTCATAGCCGTCATTCCATTATTCGTCAGTCTTTACCCAATCTCTCGATTGTCTATTGGTCCCTATGTCATTCGTCCTTCCGTTTCTTATGTCCATCGGATGTCTCTTTTTCTGGGTAATTGGTTCGGCATTTAGGTATTTTGTATCGGTTCGGTCTTATTTATCCGTTCCATCGGTCCGGTTATTCTTTAGGTTATTTCGGATGGTTCGTGACCTTGTTTATTAATGTTATTTGTAGCTTTTAATTAATACTTTAATTATCAATCCTATGTTATCAGCCCCCAGTTTGACGATGCTTCATTCTGCCAGGAAGGAAAAATCGTCAAACTATGTCCGTCTAACTTACGCCGTTACGTGGTTCTCTTTACCGATACATCGTCTCGTTTGGATGAAACGTAACACCGTTTCGTGAAACCGTATCGCCACATTATTAAATGAATTTAATATTTTCTCCTGACACGTGTCTTCTTCTGAGTGGTTGTTTTTGTAACCGCCCTACTATTTACTGATGGGACAACTTGTCAGCCTCGATAACCGCCCATGCCCCTATATATATGCCACTGTTTTGGGTAAAAAAGTTTTACCCTCTTCTTCGATCGTCTGCAGAGCTCTCCTTCGGCTGTCTACAGGTTCGTCTTCCGTTCCGATCTTTCCCTTAATAATAATCATGGTAGGCAAGAGGGATATGCATATTCATACTTCGGTAGTATCGGAGCCCAGCTTAACGGCTTACTGTAGTAAATATTTTGATACCTCTGTATATAGACCCGTTGTCCCGAAACCCACCGATCATATCTCCGATTGCCCACCCGGTCACATCGGATTCTATACCCGTCATTTTAACTTCTCGGGTATGCGTTTACCTTTATCTGTTTTCTTTCTGGAATTCCTTCAATTTTATAGCTTAGACATTCGCCAATTGAGTCCGTTAGGAGCTCAAAAGGTGATCCACTTTGAAGTAGTTTGTCGTGCTCTTGGTGGGGAACCCACCATAGGCCTTTTTCGGCAATTTTTCCACCTGACCACCGCCGGTGATTGGTTCACCGTAGGGGAGGTATCTAAAACCAAATCGATGTTATCCGATACGTATTCTGGTCTAAAAAACTGGAAGAATCATTTCTTCTGGATTCGGAACAACGCCGTTCCGTTCGGGATGCCTTGGCACGGGGCGAAGGATACACTCAACCCGAAACAAGAGGATGTTTATGACGGAGAGTTGTATGACAAGCTGTTGGCCAATCGTACTCCCTTACAAGTGTTTCCTGAAACTATTCTCATTTTGTCCGGCATAAGCCGTATGTGGCCATTCCCGGAAGCGGAACCACTTATTAAGAAGGGGAAAAAGGGTATGCCCCTCCGTTTAATGCTTGTAATATTTGTGTCAACTTCCTTTACTAATATGTTTTTGTTTTGCTTCCACAGAAATGAGTCTTCTCGGTTTTGTTAAACGGAAAGGCAAAGGGTTAACCCTTACGTCCCGAGCTTTGGCACCTGGTGAGGTTAACGTGTTGGATCGTACTGCCGCTGCAGTGTATGATATTCCAGAGACCGAAAAAGATGACGTTTTTAAGAGTCCTCTTGTTGATCGCAGCCCCGAGCCTAGCCCGAATCGCTTAGCCACTCCTTCACCTACTAAGGATCTAGACCATCCTCCGTCAGGAAGCCCTAATCTAGGATCCAAAGGGCATGATTCCGGGAGCCACGGTAGTGCTCATTCCTTAAACCAGATCTCTGCTTCCCCTAAGGGTTCTCAGCTTACCGGCAATGTAGTGCTTGGTGTTAAGGCTCCCAGACCGAAGGTAACTGTGGTTCGGAAAGAGCACCACCGGAAGAGGAAAGGGTCAGACAAGGATGAGGGTAACGATGAGGACAATCCAGAATTGAAGAAACGTAAAGAAGGTGAGGATGATGAGGACGATGCTCCTCCGGAAGGGGAAGGTAGGAATAGTGATGTGGAGGAATCAGTGGACTCAGAGGAGTCATATGATGTGAATGAAACGTATATTCCACAATGGAAAGTGAAGAATGGTGATACCTTGGCCGATCCAGCCGTCTGTTATCAAATTTTACATCATGCCATTCCACCGGGTGAGCTAGACCGAGCTCGTGATAAGAAAGATGTTTATGCAGCCGAGGGTGCTAGCGTCTCAGTAGTCCGAACCTTGAGCTCCGTGTCCGAACTTGTCCAAAGTTACTATAAGAAACTTGCTGTTGAGAAGAAGTTGAGGGGCAGGATTAAGGAATATAGATCGGAGGTGGAGAAGCTGGATGCTCGATTATCCAAACGGAAGAAAGGTGATCGTTCGAGCGTTCGGAAAGGGAAGGAAGCGATCAGAGCGATGGGGGAGATGAAGGAAAAACATGAGAAAGAGATATCAGAGGTTCGGGTGACCTTGGCGGATCGTGAGAAAGAGATTACTGAGTTGAAAGAAAAATTGCAACTGTCTCAAGAGCAAAATATGCAACTCACTCGGTCGACCTCCGGCTTAGAGGTATACTTTTCCCTTTACTCTATTCGTTTGCTTAGTCTAAAAATTTCCCTTTGTTTATGTAGGAGCAAATTCGTAAGGCTGCCGAAGAGAAGAAAGCCTGGAACACCTGTCGTCTCAACTACGATAAGGCTTTGGAGGCTGGAGAAAAGGTGATGGAGCAACTGCGCGTCCTGAATGAAGAGGGTGAAAAAGACAGGGACCGCCTCATAACCTGTACCATCCCTGACACAGCCTATAAACTTCTCAAGTCGGTGGAATTTCTCCAGCCGCTCGGCAACATGGAATCATTGCTCTACAATGCTGCTTTTCATGATGGTTTGGTTGCTGGGTATGGAGCTAAAGAGGAAGGTGTACCGGTGGAAAGTGTTGATGGTTACAACTTGAAGGCCAATGATGTTTATGAGGCCGGTGTGAAAGCTTGGGATGCTACATCTTATGACTTCTTAGAGAAGTTTAGGAACATGGCAGGCAAGCCGCTGCAGGAAGTTGAAGGTCTCCTTCCATCGAGCGTTCTGCCTTCCACTTGATTTGTTTCGTTCGATATGGTTGTAAAACTTGGTCTACTTTTATTTTGTTCAAACAATTTGTACCGGCTCCTGGATGCCGTTGACATATTTGTGATCCCACCGGATTACCTTTTTTGGCTTGTATTTCGTTCATGCATGTGTTGTTTTATCTTTACTTTGCTTAATATGGTTATACCAATGTAGATTTAGGTACTCCGGTATGGTTGTACCAGATACATGTACATCAGTTTTTAAGTATTTACCAATACCGTATTTGGTTGGGTTTAGAAATGGTTTAACCAGGTACGAGTTTAACCGGTCGTACTAGTGGTTTGAGTCCGTTCTTAAGGTTTTGTTTAGATCAGTTATGTCGTAGTGGCTTATTCTAAGGGGCCATACCCTTTTATCGAGTTTAGCGACTCGATCAGCGATATTCGAAGGGGCTGAGCCTTAATAAAGACGAAGTTGTTTTGTTCGTCTTTTTATGAGTCATACGGCCTGGTTGGCCGTTCGACTATTATGAGGTGTCAACCTTAGTAAACTTATACGGAACGATTTATCCAAAAGAAAGGTTGTCTTTTCATTCAATTCAAACATTTCAGGTCCCGAAGGACTCGTTACAAGACGACCATCGTAATTATTACATACTACCGGTCCGATGGGACTGTTTTAAACATAATACTTTTTGAGCTGTGCAAGGTTCCAGTGACGAGGCACAGCTTTTCCTTCCATGGTGGCTAACTTACATGACCCTTTTTCGTGCACTTCGGTGACGACGTATGGCCCTTCCCAGTTCGGGCCGAGTTTACCAGTGTTCTCCTTCCGGCTTGCCTCGTTGCTTCGGAGGACTAGGTCCCCTGGTGTTAGGGACATTCCCCTCACCCTTGCATCGTAGTACTTCTTCATTTGTTGCTTGTACTTGGCCTCTTGTACAGCAGCGTTCAACCGGTACTCTTCGAGGTTATCCAGGTTCACCTTTAACCCTTCGTCATCTGTCTTATCCATGGTGTTGAGAACTCTCTGGGTTGGCAGGCCGATTTCTGTTGGTATGACGGCTTCTGATCCAAAAACAAGGCTGAACGGTGTTCTCCCTGTGCTTGTTTTTTCTGTTGTTCTTAGGGCCCATAGAACACTAGGCAGTTCGGCTAACCAGTTTTTCCCATGCCTTCCCAACCTACTCTTGAGGCCTGTGAGGATGCTCCGGTTCATGCGTTCGACCTGCCCGTTGGCTTGTGGATGGGCTACTGATGCAAACACTTGTTGGATACCCAGAGTTTTGCACCATTGATTGAATTTTTTATCAGTGAATTGTGTACCGTTATCCGTGATAAGCCTCCCTGGTAATCCGAAACGGCAAACTAAATTCTCCCACACAAAGCTTGTGATGTGATTTCCTGTAATTTTCCCAACGGCTTGGCTTCCACCCACTTAGTGAAATAATCCACAGCGACCAATAAGAACCGCACCCCTCCCTTGGCCGGGGGGAAACGGCCCTAGAAGGTCCATTCCCCATTGGTAGAACGGCCAGGGAGAGGTAATAGGAACCATCCCATGCTTGGGCAGCCTGGGGACCGGTGCATGCAGCTGACAGGCTTCACATTTTCGGGTCAGTTCTTCACTATCTTTCCTCATTGTGGGCCAGTAGTACCCGAGGTTAGCCGCTCGAGTTAACAACGATCGTGCTCCGACGTGGGCACCACATAACCCTTCATGTATTTCTTCCAGCACTTTGATACCTTCTTCCTGTGAGACACACCGATACGAAGGGGATAGGAACCCTTTCTTGAACAGCACCCCTTTGCACATTTCGTACGAATGGCTTCTTTGCATCGTCTCCGTATCGACATCGTTTTTTCCCTCAAGGGCATCGATTATGGGTTTCCGCCAATCATCCTCCCTTCTTATATCTAGTATAGCGGCTACCGGTGTCCCCCCAATCGAAGCTTCATTTAACTGCTCAACCATTATCATCTTTGTCAAGTGTGCAAAGGCTACGGAGGCCATCTTGCTCACTGCATCAGCCCCTTTATTCTTGCTTCTCGGTATCTTGATGATGTGGCAAACATCAAAAAGTGTTATCAGCTCTTTGGCAACCTCTACATATTTTCTCATGATCGGATCTCTTGCCTCGAAATCATCGTTTATCTGATTGGCCACTAACTGCGAATCGACGAATACCCTCAGATTTCTTATTCCCATCTGAACGGCAATGCGGAGACCAGCTAGTACCGCTTCATATTCGGCGGTATTGTTGGTGCACTTGAAATTGAATCGAAGGGCATAAGCCGTTTCTATTCCGTTTGGATCGACCAAGATCAGCCCAGCCCCTGCTCCTTCTCGGCTCGACGCTCCATCGGTATATAGGCACCAGCCATCGTAGGTACCTGAACTTTCCGGCTGATCGTCTGGAACATCGATGATCATGACGTCATCATAGTTCGTGTTCTCTACTAGGAAATCAGCTAGAACTTGCCCTTTGATAGCCAGCCGGGGTTTATATTCGATGCCAAACGTTCCCAACTCGACTGCCCACTTGGTGAGTCTTCCAGCCACTTCCGGTCGGCCTAACACCTCTTTCAGAACTGAATTCGTGAGAACTATTATGTGGTGTGCTTGGAAATAACGTCTTAGTCTTCGCGCCGTATGAGTCAACGCTAAAGCCAACTTCTCTATCGGAGAGTATCGGGTCTCAGCTTCTCTTAGACACCTGCTAACAAAGAAAATGGGCATAAAACCGTTAGTCCGATTAGCGCATAGGACGCTGCTGATAGCTTCTGGTCCGGCAGCCAGGTATACAAATAACGTTTCTCCAGTCTCCGGAACCACCAGAGAGGGTAAATCGCAAAGGTGTTGTTTCATTTCTTGAAAAGCCGTTTCAGCCTCATTGGTCCAATTCAATCTCGACTTCTTTGTATGATTCTTTAGGACCTTGAAGAAGGGTAAGGACCGCTCGGCTAGTTTGGACAAAAACCTGTTCAGTGCTCCCAATCTTCCGTTCAAACTTTGCAATTCCTTTAACGTTCCAGGCGACCTCATCTCTTGAATTGCTCGTACTTTGTCGGGGTTCGCACGAATTTTCTTCTTGGCAACAATGTGGCCCAGAAACGGCCTTCTTCCATGCCAAAGAAGCACTTCACGGGATTCAACTTCATGTTGACCCTCCGGAGGTTGTTAAACGTCTCGGCGATATCCATCAGTAGTCGTTCTTCATCGGGACTCTTGATGACTAAGTCATCTACATAAGCTTCCATATTTTTCCCTATCTGCTTTTCGAACACCTTATTTATCAGCCGCTGGTACGTGGCCCCAGCATTCTTCAGGCCGAACGGCATCTTTCGATAACAATACAAACCCTGACTTGTGTGGAAAGCCGTTTTTTCTTCATCCTCCCGGGCCATTTGTATTTGATGATAGCCTTTGTACGCATCTAGAAAACATTTGAACCGAAAACTTGCCACTGACTCAACCTTTGAATCAATCTCCGGTAAGGGGTAGTGGTCTTTTGGACATGCTTTGTTCAGGTCTCTGTAGTCTACACACATTCTCCAGGACCCATTGGCCTTTTCTACCATTACTGGGTTAGCTACCCAGGAAGGATACTGAACAGGCTTCATAATCCATGCCCTTGTAAGTGCTTGAACTTCTTCTGATACAACGCCGTTCCGATCCGGCGCTAACGACCTCTTCTTTTGGACCACTGGTCGACAATCAGGGTATACGTTCAAATGATGCTCTACTACATAGCGAGGTATTCCCGTCATATCATCGGGCGTCCAGGCAAAGACATCTAAATTTCTCCGGAGATACCGATAGAGCTGTTCCTTGCATTCGAGACTCAATGTCTTTCCGATCGTTACAAACTTGTCGGAGTAATCTGGGTGTATGTGCCATCTCTCGGGCTCGGACGATATTTCAGTGTAACCAACCTCTGCACATCTGGCCAAAGTGTTTAGCGTTGCCACTCCCCCCAATGTAGGAAACTTAATCAGGCCATGTTTGCTTGAAGTTACCATACCAAATGTGCGAATACCGGGTCTTCCGATCAACATATTGTGCGGGGTGACAGCAGCGACCACGATGAAGTTTAAAGCTTCGACTCTTTTCTCCGGTTCTTCACCTATGCTTACGAAGAGTTGTATTTGGCCCCGAGGGGCGACTTGCTCTCCGGAGAATCCGACTAAAGGATATGATACGGGCACTATCCCTTCTTGCACTTGCCGAGGTAGACGTACAAAACAGTGTTCGTACATTATGTCGGACGCTGCTCCTTCGTCTATATAGACCCGATGGATGAGTTGTTCCCCTATCGTAACTCGAATGATCAATGGATCTTCTTTGGCCTCATGAGGCTTAATGGCAGGGAAGTGAATCGGGAGCTCGCTCCAGTGAACGGTTTCTCCCCTGCTTTCGTAGACGACCCTGGGTCGTTTTAGTGCAACGGTCGGTCGCACCATCATGATCGCTTTGTCATTCTTTCCTTCATTCTTCCGCTTTCTTCCTCTAATATCTTTGATTAGATGGTCAAGCTGCCCGTCTTGACAGCTTCCTCGATTTGCTTTTTGAGCTGGAAGCATTCATTGGTGTCATGGCCCTTGTCTTCATGGAATTCACAATACTTCCGGGAGCTCTGTTGCTTGGCCGTTTTCTGCAAAGGGTAAGGGGGTTTGAACTTCACATTGGTTTCTGTTGCCAAGATTTCTTGAGGCGTCTTTGTTAGTTCCGTAAAGACAAACTCCTTTCTTTCGGTTCCCTTGGCCCGATCGTCTTTGCCCCTTCTTTCACCAGAAGACCCTTGTCCTGATCTTTATAGGAACGCCGGTGGAATTGATCCTTCTTGGGGTACTGTCCTCTTCTAAAATTGTCGTCCGGTTTTTTCTTGAAGTCTATGGACTGGACAGCTTCTTTTCCCCGTACAAACGCTTCGGTTCGTTCGATTGCCTCTTCCATTGTCGTAGGGACTCGTGCGTTCAAGCTTTCGACAAGTTGCTTGGTTCGTATGCCATGTAAGAACCCTGAGATTCTCATCTTCTCATCAGCGTCCTTTACATGTAAAGACTCTTCTTTGAATCTACTCACAAACTCTTTTAAACTTTCCCCTTCTTTCTGTTTGATATTGTGGAGTTCCACGGGATCCTTCATATGCCTTCTCTGCTGCCGAAAATGCTCCAAGAACCGAACCTTTAGCTCTTCGAAGTTATCTAGGCTTCCTGGGGGAATGCCATTGAACCATACACGTGCTACCCCTGCCAACGTCTGTACAAACATACGACACCAAGTTGGCATTGGCCATCCTTCATTCTGCGCGACGCTATCGAATAAGAGGATGTGATCTTCGGGTCAGCCGTTCTTCATAGATCCTCATATTGGCAGGCATCTTGACTCGGACGGGTGGAACAAAGTTGGCTATTCGAGGGGGTGAACTTAGAAACCTTCGGAAGGACCGATAGGGTAAGCTCAAATCATTCTGATTGTATGCACTACCGAGTGGTATAGCATTTACGATTGACTCGGAATTGTGGGTTAGTGGAGCGGTTACGGAGGTCAAACCAGAACTGCTTGGTCGAGAGTTCCTTCGTATCATTTCAGTTAGCCAGGAGGCCGGTGTAAGAGTTGTTTCCGCTATTGTAAACGCCTGGTTGTTGACCGGTGGGGGCACGCGGCCAGCGCCAACAACCGCGTCCTCTTCGTCGAAGTCTAACCTTAAGGCCAGACCCTTGGCTCTCTCTTCTCGCACATACTCGTTCATGAGTTGCCGTATTTGAAGGAAGTTCGACGGACCAGTTCCGGTGATACTGCTGGAGTGGCCATCCCAACAACGTTACCCACCGGAGGAGGGGGTAACGTTACTGGTTGCCGGAGGTTCGGATGATGACAACTTGTGGGGACGGAATTTCCTTAAGTGGTTCAGTCTCGGCCCCACGGTGGGCGCCAAATGTTGAAGTATGGTGGATTAGGGATGGATTAAAGACTGGTGCGGAGGCAGAGTGACTGCCGATGGTAGTTAATGAATGGAGAGTAAATGTCCGCAACCACCCAGTATTTATAGGCGGGCTGCTACTGCGCATTAATGGCGAGTAATCATGTTGCCGGCGTGAACAGTGACGGTTGTCACTGTAGCCGTTGGCAGGAATGGGTTTTATTACTATTTTATTATTTACGGCTATGTACCGCTGGGTCATAGCCGTCATTCCATTATTTGTCAGTCTTTACCCAATCTCTCGATTGTCTATTGGTCCCTATGTCATTCGTCCTTCCGTTTCTTATGTCCATCGGATGTCTCTTT